>PVJX010003215.1:0-112376 GCA_004027295.1 Dolichotis patagonum | reverse complement strand
GACTAAAACTAGACCCATGCCTATCACCATGTACTAAACTAAAATCTAAATGGATCTAAATCTTAAAACAGAAACACTAAATCTGTTTGAAAACAAAGTAGGTAAAAACCTCGAAGATATAGTGCTAGGTAGAGAATTCATGAACAAGAATCAAACTGCACGGGAAATACTTCCCAGTATCAATAACTGTGACCACACCTTATTAAAGAGTTTCTGCACATCGAAAGAGATTTCAAGCAGAGTGAAAAGAAAACCCACAAATTGGGAAAAAGTCTTAATGGATTGTCCCTCAGACAAAGGACTTCTGTCTAGAACTTATAAAGAATTACAAAAAATCAGATCCTCAAAATTCAAAGACCCAATTCAAAAATGGGCATCTGAAGTGAATACACAGTTCTCAGATGAAGAAATACAAATGGCAAATAAATACATGAAAAAATGTTCATCATCATTAGTCATTAGAGAAATACAAATTAAAACCACACTGAGATTCCATCTCACCCCAGAATGAATGGCCAGGATACAAAAAACTACCAACAACAAGTGCTGGAGAGGCTGTGGGGGAAAAAGGAACTCTTCTGCACTGTTGGTGGGAGGGTAGACTGGTGCAACCACTGTGGAGGTCAGTCTGGAGATTCCTCAAAAAGCTAGGTGTGGAAGTCCCATTTGACCCAGCTATTCTGCTTCTAAGCATATTCCCAGAAGAACTGAAAACATCATACTACAGTGATATATGTGCACCCATGTTTATAGCAGCACAATTTGTAATAGCCAGATCTTGGAAACAACCTAAGTGCCCATCAACTGAGGAATGGATAAAAAAGTTGTGGCATTTCTATACAATGGAGTACTACTCAGCTATAAAGAATGATCACATTGAGATATTTATAAATAAATGGACACAACTTGAGACCATACTCATAAACAAAATAAACCAAACTCACATGTGTAAATACCGTATAGTCTCCCAAGTATGAGAGTTGGTAAGAGTATATAAGATTTTATGGTAATCATGATTTCCCATTTCATTACTTTGAAGCCTTTCAATGTTTTCATTCATCAGTTGGAATGGTTTTATTGTGTTTTGTTTGACTTTATTATGCGTGATGGTATGAACAGTGGTTTTGAAGAAAACAAAACATTATGGCAGCCATTGCTGATTTAATATCACCTTCCTTAGAAGTCCTACCATGCTTCTACTCTGCTGTTACCATCGGTTCTATCACGTGTCTTATTAGGATTTTAATATATGTGATAGTATAAACCAATCTTTTTATTCAAAATGAGATATTATAGTAGCCATTGATCATAGTTATTTGGTTCAGAATATCCTTTAATTCTTTCATTCTCTTGAGTGGTTTCATACTATTGTGATATGTTTGATATTGTTGTATCTGAAACTTTGCTCAACTATAGCAAAGAAAGAGATATCTTGACAGCTACTATTAATATCCGGTTGTCTCATTGTAAAGTGTTGTGTTGCTTATGTTGTTCTGTTCTGATCTGCTTTGTTCTGCCCTCTTCTGTTTTATTCTCTTTAAAAATAAAAAAATTATTAAGAACTGTAAGAGTCATAAAACGCAAAATGCATAATTGCTACTGTAAAAGAGAGAGCAAAATAAAGTGTTCTAAAGGATATAACTGCATGTATGTTTCAATGTGGAAGATAGATGACCATGCCACAGTTTTTGTTAGATTGTTGAGCAGAACTGTTAATAGTCCCACTGTCTGAATGTTTACTTTGCATGCCTTAATTTTGTAATTTGAACAACTATTTCCAAGATGACAGTATGTAACTTATCTACTAGTTATTTCTTAGTGGTTTTTTTTTGGTTCTTTTCTTTTTTTCTTTGGCATTCTGTATTCTTCCTACCCATTTTTCTGTTTTGTTTGTTTGTTTTATTCTTTCTAAATAAAATAAAAAATAGTATATGACTTCCTAAGAGTAAAATAGAAAAATCATTTAAAATTGAGCATAACAAAGATATTTATGATTTTTAAAAATCAGGAACAACTTAAAATTGTGCATCAGTTTATACTAAAGTAATTAAAGTAATTTGTTCCAGATGAGAAATCACATTAAAAAAATATTTCCTTGGCCTCATAGCCTGTCATCTCCCAGATGGTCCTTTATTGTTGGCTTTAGTCTGTTTTCTGTTACCACAACAGAATACCACAGATAATTCATGCACACTGAAAGTTTATTTACATCAAAGTTCTAAGCCCTGGAAAGTCCAAGAGAAAAGCAAGGAATGGAAAGATAACACAGTTGCATAATAAGGTCAAGAGAGGAGCAAATTTCAATTTTCCCAATCTACTTTGTGTTTACTCCTCCAGCCCTATCACAGTGGCACCTGGTAAATTGTGAGAAGAGACTCAACATGACCCAATTACCATGTACTAAGCCCTGTCACCAACACTGTTACATTGGAGTTTAAGTTCCAAACTCGTAAAACTCAGGAGTTCTGCCAGGTGTGGTGGTGTGTGCCTGTAATCCTAGCACTTGAGAAGCTGAGGCAGGAAGATCATTGTGAATTTGAGGCCACCCTGGGCTACACAGTGAGTACAAGTTCAGCCTGCAGTACAAAGCAAGGCAGTTCTGTGTTACAGCTCAATATATTTGTATATTATTACAAATATCTCTCATAAATGTTTTTGAAATGTGTATCACAAATTTGCATATAAATATATTCCTGTAATATTAGTCCATTGATTACATTCAAATGAATGTATTTTTATAAGCCATGCATGTGAGAAAGGTTCTGCTATACTACATATCTATATGTAGAAGAATAAAAGTAGATTCTGACTTCCCCCATATAAAAAATACAAAAAGTAAGTCAAAATAGATGAAATAGTTAAATGTAAAATCTACAGTATGAAATTATTGTTAGGATAGTAGAAACAGTACTTCAAAAGATTAGTACAGGCAAAGAATTTTTACATAAGATGGCAAAAGCACATTTAACAAAAGAATAATAGACAAACAGGATTATATCTAACAAAGAAGCTGCCATACAACAAGGGAAACAACAGAGCAAAGAGACAACTTGAAGACTGGAAGGAGCTATCTACAAACTACTCGTACGACAAGGGATTAACATACACAGTATAATAGGAATTCAAAAAACTCATCCACATAATCAAATAAAAACTGAGCTAATGAACTGAAGATACGCTTTTCCAAAGAAGATACACAGATGCTTAAAACAACTAATCATCAAGGAATCCAAATCAGGATCGTCCTAAAAGAACGACTCATTCCAGTTTATAACTAAAATGATTTTTTAAAATGACATGTTGGAGTGTAAGCAAATAGGAATCCTTATACACTGCCGTGGAGAATGTAAAGGAGTAATGCCGAGAGGGCTATTGTGGAAAAGAGGTTAGCAGTTCCAAGAATGCAGGGAGAGGGGAGAACTATCGCGTGATTCACAGAAAATGTGTGTATATCCAAAGAAAATGGAGCAAATATATCTGCACTCTAATATTTATTGTAGCACTTTTCACATCAACCAATATATAAAATCAAACCTTTTATCAATGTATGAATGTATTAATAAAATGAGCGGTATATACACAATGGAATACTGTTCAGAAATTTAAAAAAATATACTATCATTTGTGGCAACATAGATGGATGGAAATGGAGGGCAGGATGCTAAATAAATGAACCAGCAAAAGTAAGAGAAATACTTAACATTCTTACTGTTTTGTGAAAATGAAAAACATTTACATCAATAATGTAGATATTACAATGAAATTCACTGGAGAGTACAAAGGAGGGAGGGTTCAGTTTCACTGAACAGTCACAATATGCTATAATCCATGCTCGATGCTTAGTATTCAATTCTCAGAGCTATCTAGTACAGTATGTTTGATTACTGCAATTTTGAAGATAAGAAAACTGACTCACAATTGTTAAATAATTTACTAAGGATAACAATGCCAGATGTGTGTGTTTTAAAGGCTATTTCTGATTTTACCAGAAATATTATCTGCAATTTTTTTTTACCATGCATTAAGCAGAAATATTATTTCCCCTCATATGATACTGTATTTTTATCCCATGATTCAATGCTCCACTTAATCTCTTTTTGATATAACATGTTCTACATGGACTATGAACACTGACATTAGGTAAGGTAAGTGTTCTTAACAACATTTCTGTATCTCTAATCAATCTTTAAGCACTTCCTGTGAGTACTATTTGGTTTTCCCAAAAAATAGTAAATACCTTAAGTACAGATACAGTGTCATTGATATAGTGGGAGCTGCAGAAGTTAAGTGTCACTTCAAAATATGCCACTTGTGAAGGGTGACTGTTTGATTAAATTCATTAGAAAACAACAAGTCCAAAAATAATTTTGCTTCTTAAAGCAAGATAACAATCTTCTACCTAAAACATGTCCTCATTATTACAAAATGAATGTATCATTTCTCATATCAAGGAAAGTTGAAGTGAGAAGCAATCAGTAGAAACAAATATTTGCCTACCCCTATCTTTTCAGCCATGTGTCCAAAGCGTGCCTGTATGTCTGGGACTCCATTTTGTTATGAAAGCTCCCATCACAAATAAAATCTGCATTGTATAAATTTTCATGTTTATTTGCTGTTGAACTCTCCTATGCCAATTTTAAGTCTTAGGATAAGACATTAAGAAAAGGCAAGAATAAATTTAAAATATTTATTAAAGAAAAATGAATTTGAACTTTTTTAGAACATTTGATGCTCGAAATTTCTATAATCATTGTGTTGTCCACTTTAAACTAACATCAATTAGAATATGTCTCCTTTTAAGAATATATTTTATTAGTCTCACTGAAAAATTCTACAAGCAAAATTATTGTTGACAAGTTTCAAGCTTTGTCAATTGAACTTGCTTAAAACTATAAAAATGATCTGCATTAGTCTGAGATAGCAATGACATCTTTTGTAATATATGCACATAAAAATAGAAAACTATAATAAAATTATTTAAAATATTAAATTGAAAATATTCTCATTTTCTATCCATTATTATTATTATTAATTCATGTCAAGAACTTTTCAAAAACATCAACACCCTAAAATTTGAAAATCAGGGAAATATTTTAAAGTGATATAGTACAATATATAATAAGAAAGACAATGACAAGAAACATATTTTAGCGAATCTTTCATTCGAAATCACTAAATATTTAAACTTAATAAACTGAATTGCATAAGAGAAATGAGAAAAAATAGCTGCAAAATTTAAAGATTTATTTTAAAAAGTATCTATTTATAATTTAGTGCCTTCCTTTAAATTTTTATCTATTATCACCTCTCTGTTTAGATTTAGTTTGTAATATTCTCACATTGCAACTTTCTCTGTCTCAAAATGATCCAATGAAGTTAACTTAAAAGTGAACAGAAAAGTTATTGGAAGACAACAGTGATCTGTTCTCTGTAGTTACTAGTAGCCATTAATGCCAGTCATGCTATTATACCAAATTACTAGTGAATGATGGGTCTTCTGACTGAGAATTCCTGCTGATGTTAGCAATTTTGAAGCCCTAAAGTTGGTCCTTTTCTTTTCCTGTTTATAATTTTTGTTGTCCATGTTTTCAGTATATGATTACATTCACTGTGGGAAGCTGGTACAGGTACATAACACATCTTAGTTCTTTTTTCATCCCCTTTTCTCCTTTTCTGTCTTTCCTACATTGGTTTTTTTTTTGTCATTCAATTTTTTGAGAAAAAAAAAGTCATAATTGAAATTTATAAAAGGCTGACAGAAAAATCAATAATCATCTGCTTGGCTCTAATAATTGGGATCATTATAGTAATGAATAATTGGTTATATAAGTGACTGTGATATGTGGAGAAGAATGAATTCATCTACATGTATTTGTCACATTCCACCTTCCATGGCTGAGCATTCATCATTATTGGGTTGCAAAATTCACCTTCAAATACAAATATAGGTGTTCACTTTAAGAATCAGATAATTCCAAATATTTTCCCAGAAATCCTGTAAAAATGTCACATAAAAATCTCATTTCAAAATATTTCACAAATTATACAGGGAACAGTTTCATTCTCTATGTTCTTGAGCAAATTATGAAACTTTTTCATTACATAGAAATTAGGAAAGTGAAACACTCAGTCTTGGGATAAAAGTGTACTGCCTGTTAAACTGGTGGTGTCAAAGCCACCACAATATTCCTGAATTCACAGGGGGAGGTCTGGTGTTGAATCCATGGGGAGAGAACTTGCAGAACTAGTACTCTGCTGTTTCAAGGAATGTAGACCTGGGAGATGCTGGTCTGCTAGAAAAGAGTAGTAGAGAGAGAAGTGAGAGTCCCATGCCATCATGAATGGAATGAGCTGAAGTTATTGAAATGACTAAAAATCTATTGAAAGTAAATATTTAAAATTTTAAATTGCTTGAGTCATTATGGTTTAAACTTAGCATTTTGGAAATTTCTAGTAAATTTTTGTACATACAAAAATATTCACTGGAGTATTTTTGTGCATTGATATGCTATGTCTAAAATAAGTAAGTTAAAATGCTATAGTTTTAAATCCATAATTTTAAATAGAGTAGAGGCCAGATGTGGGATAATACTTCACAAAGTGAGTTGATCCAGGAGTAGCCAGGTTTCAGAGCCAAGAGTGGCAATTATTCACCTTCATTGAAGAAGAATCAAACTATTCACAAGCTTGAAACCAAAGTTGAGGCAAACTTTTCTAAATCTGGATTGAGTAAAATTTAGTCTTAGATCAAGTCACTGAGATCTACTCCTGAAAATATTTTGTTGGTGTACTCCTTAAAAATTTTAGGATTTTTAAAGGCTTAAGTGATTAAAATTCTGAACTGTAGTAAGCATTTGTTTCTTTATGAAACAAAAATAAGAATTTTAATAAGTATTGATAGGTTTTTGCCCTAGAATAAGCTGTGCTTGGAGGTGGGACCAAATAGCTGAGAGGCGGGACCAAACACCATGTTTACCTTGAGGTCACTTCCTCCTTCCCCTGTGACAACTTCCTTTTTCCTTTCCCAGTAGCACAAAAAGGGGTCCCAATCAGTACCTTGTGCATCATCAATGCTCGCCCTAAGTGCCAACCCTGTCAGAGGTTATATATATATCCCATACCATACTTTCCAGTCGGAGAATGCCAGGCTGTCTATAGTCATAGACTTCCCTCCATGTCCTAGGAATAAAATGTATATGTATTTTATATCTTCTTTCTTATTCTGCTGAAAGCTTAACAGTATTGAAAAAATAAATAATTTATGTTACAATAAAAATAATTGTTTTGGTACCAAGGATCAACTCATGACCTTGAGCTTACCAAATGAGCACTTGAGCCACTGAGCTAAATCCCCCCCTGTAAAAATAATATATTTTCTTCTAAAATGATCACTGCAATATACAAAAGTTTTTTCAAAAGAATGATTGTGAGAGTGTTTTATAACAATAAGATACTTAACCTTAGCCTGATTCCCTAAAAATTTCTCCAGAATGATTCATTAGCAAGAAAACATCTAGTTTTCTCTTAATGAAAGAGTGTTAGAGAAGATCTCCACTTTGATTGAGTCAAATTAGAGTCTCAGGAAGAGAAACAGATTTGGAACAATGTTGCATTTTAGGAATTTGTTGTAAAGATTTTCAAAGTCAGGGTTTGATTAGGATTGGGAAAAGACTGTAATATGGTGTTTTATACTTAATGCACACAGAGGGACAAACTCATTCCTTGCTTTATAATCAAGTTGAACACTTAGTAGTTTTTATATATTTAAAAATAGTAAAGTTATACATGAAAAGAAAGCGTTGCTGGAAAGGACATGAGAAAAACAGTCATGTTATCCTACACAGAAGACTGTGTATGTGTAGATAGTTTCAGCTGTTAGTGTGAATATATATGAAAATGATTGCATCATTTAAATTGTGCTACTAGGGAGCTAAAGATGGTGGACCAATAAGCAGCAGGATATAGAGCCTCTCTAAGAGAGACAGCTCAGATGCCAGAATAAAACATTCTGGAGAGATCCGGACATAGGGAGATGAATTCTCTTGACCCAGGAAGAAACTGAATAGACAAGAGCTGTTCAAATACGAAGTCCCAGGGCTCACATTAGAGAAGCTAAGATCAGCAGTCACAGTGCTCTCACCGAGCCACCTGAATTCGGACCCAAGACTGGCCTGAGCACCTGAACCCATGCCAATGCGGCTGGCCTGAGTGGCCCCATGTGTGGAGCTGAGCTGCCCCATGCACAGATTGCCTGGAACCACCTCGAAATCATGCAGCAGCCACACTGAAGTCAAAAGTCTGGGAGCCCCATGGAGAATGGAGGCAAAGTGTCACTGGCATTAACCCGTGGTGAGTGCTGGGAATAAGACCCTCCCATAGGAAAGGGGCAACCAACTGGAAGACATGTTGGAGTAGGGCCTAAACTGGAAATGGGAGTGACTTAGTTGGTTGCTCCCCTCCCAGAGCAGATTGCTGGGATTTGCTTGGCTTGTGTTACACCCCTGACCCAGACCCAATAAGTCGTCGCAAGCCGATTCCCTATGCACAGCATGTGCTGAGGCAGTGAAGGCCCCTGAAGGTTGACTGACCCGGAGGGGAGGGGCCAGCATACACTGCTCCTGCCTGTATCTCAGTGACTGGCAGCAAACTGGAGAGGGGAGAAACCCATAGCTAGCACGCTATAGTTCAGAGAAACTATAACCAACAAGGAAAGGGGCTTGGAACTACATTATACACTTGTATGGAAGAAGTAAAAAACATGAGAGGAGAAAGAAATAAGAAAAAGCCCCCAGCCCCAACCCTGAGAATATTGATCCAGGAGAGGTAAATGCAAAAGAGATTGAGGGCAGCAAACATGCAACATCAAACACAGCATCGGCAGACATAAAGAGATGTCTTTGGAACCCCATAGATGAATTCTAAACTGAAATATCAATTCAAGTTAACAAGTACATTAATAAAAGAAATGCTAAGCACATCTCAAGAAGACACAGAAGAATGGAACATTCAATGAAAAATATGAAGAAAACCTAGAATGCATGAAGCAGATTCAAAGAGATTACCAGGAAACTAAAAACTCCATTGAAAGTTGGCAAAACTGCTTGAAAGAAACTAAGGTAGTCTATCAAAACTTGAAGACAGGTTTGCATTGTGTGATCATGAAATGAAAGATCTCTTAAAAATAACAAGGAAACAGACAGTAACAATACAAAGACTAGAAAATGACAAGAGGATCTATAATCTAAGAATAAAAAATGTGATGAAGAAGGAGAAGTCAAAACAAAGGAATTACAAAGGTTATTCTCATAAATAATTAAGGAAAACTTCTCAAGCATAACAAAAGGAAATAATATTCAGATGTATGAAGCATACAGAACTCCAGCCACCTAAAACCAAAACAGAGCTACACCCAGACACATAATAATCAAGATTCCAGAAATTCAACACATGAACAGAATATTAAAAGCCATCAGAGAAAAGAAACAGATAACCTATAAAGGAAAACCCACCAAAATCATGGCAGACTTCTCAACATAGACCATCAGATCAAGAAGATTTTAGAGTGAAGTAATCCAAGCCCTAAAAGAAAATAACCTCCAGCCCAGATTGATGTACCCTGCAAAACTGTCTCTAGATATTAATGGAGAACCAAGATACTTCCATGACAAAGAGGAACTTGAAGAATTTGGGACCACCAAACCAACCCTACAAGAAATACTGAAGGACATTCTAGAGAGAGAGAAAAAAAAATACGAGCATTTCAGGAATAGTGGCAGAGAGGCCTCAGTGAACGGGGCAAACAGTGGAATGAAAGAGGAAAGTAGACAACCAATGACAGAAAAGTAGCATAGCAGAAATGAAGTAGAGAAGGTTGGCTATAATCTCTAACATGGATGGCCTTGATATACTAACAAAAAGAAACAGGCAGAGTAGATCAGGAGACAGGATCCATTGAGATGCTCTGTTTTGGAAACATAATTAACCTGAAAGAGGGTTTATGGACATAAAGTCCAAATATGAGAAAACAATGCTCTATGTAACAGGGAACCAGAGATAAATAGGGGCAACTCGACCAGCACCTGCAGATAGGTTGAAAGGACATGATACTTTTGTGCAGTAGAGAACTACTCAGCTATAATGAAGGAAAACCGTGAGGCTTTTATAGGTAAAGGAATACAACTTGAGATCAAGCCCAGCAGTCAGAAGGTTCAGAATCAGTTACAGTAAATAGTAGGTTGCTCCCCCCAATCTAAAAACTGAGGGAATTAGTGGGACCCAAAATGTGCAGTGCAACCTGTGGAAGTGAAAGGGAAGGAATTGTCTGGAAAAAGGAAGGCAGAAGATATTGTTAATAGTGTAACAGGATTTAAAATCTACATTAGTCTCACCATTCTGTTTAGATGATTATATTCTGTTCCAGTTTGTCTACTTGCACTAGATTTGAGGGCACTGACAGCCATCTCCAAAACAGTAGGATATATTATGGTAATCATCCTTAATTTCCTATTAACTTAATCTGAAACCCTGTATAACTTACATTGTCTTATTATGACTGATCTTATTTGAATCTAGTTTGTTAGATTGCTGTTTTGTATTGACTGATTTTATTTGAATCTGTTATGATTGATAGTTTCAAGTCTGAGAGTATAGACAACTACACTGAAGATGACAAGATCCACTAGGATACCCACTCTGGTTTGATTATTACCTGCTTTTGAAGTCTTATAATGTCTCCAATGTTTTGTTTTTAATATTTTTATATACTGCTGAGACATCAAAGTAACCATTGTAGCTCACCTTTTATTGTGGTTTTATATGACTTTTAGGTTTCATGTTTTTGTAGGAATTCATTTTATTTTGTCTTGCTTTGTACTATTTTCCCCCTAATATAGAAAGGATAGATACACATGTAGAGATTTATGCATGTGTAAAACTTATAAATAGTTTATTAGAACCAATTATATAAAGCATGATGATCATTTCAACTACTTTGAAGAAAAAGAGACACTATAGTACCCAGTACTGATTCCATAGCATCATGATGTAAAATCCAGCAATACTACCATTTTTTGTTCACAGTGATTTTAGCCTGTTTTGTTTTGTTTAAGTTCAACACACATGAAGGTATGGACAGCTATTTTGAAGAGAATGAGACACACTATAACAGCCATTGTCGGCTTCCCTATTGTCTGGTCTTGAATACCTAAAATGTCCTGCTCAGATCAGTTCTATACTATGTTGTTTCATGTGAATTCTCTGTATGTGAAGATATGGACAACTATTTGGAAGAAAACAGGAGACAATATGACAGATAGTGAAGATCTCTGATTGTCTTGCTTTGAAATTTATGTCTCTTACATTGCTTTCTTGTGTTCTGTTTTGTTCTGTTTTCTCGTGTTTAATTTTACCCTCTTTAAAATAAAAAAGTGTTATTAGAAATATGGCCACATGCAGCAAATCCTAGAGTGACAAATTTGATATTCCCACAGATATTCTTGGTTCTAATGACCATGGAAAAATACTGAGTTTACATGTGGTGATATTATTGAATTAATTCCTAAATTCTCATACAAAAAAAGCATGTCCTCAAAGTTATATGTTTCATTGATAAATATCGGTAACTTATAAACTATTATCTCTAATTTTATGTTGTCAGTTCCTAAATATAACACATCTCTTCCTTTCAAAAATCCTGGCAAGGAAAGTCCTCATAAACAAGTACTTATTCAAAAAGCATGCAAAAGAACATGGTAAAAGTGAGATTTCACCTCTAATGTCATGCATGTCAAAATCATGAACTACACAGAACATGCAATAATGCTGGAATTAGCCTATTGCTGGTGAGATGTAGAACTGAAAAGCACAAAATTAGTGTTGTTTTAAACAGACTTCAAAAATAATTATTCAATTCCTGGGAATAGGCGACCAGCTTAGAATATAGAAAATATGTGAAAGATAATCTAAGAAATTTTATTATGTTGTTGCCAACAACATAAAAAGGAGAACTGGGGAAGAAGTGGGTGCTGTTGGTTCTCCTGGAGAAGGCTGTCATGTTGGTTGTCCTGATATAAACTTAACTCTCCTCATGTCAGAAAAACTCAGGACCTCAGTGTTGCTGAGAATGGCTATCACACTTTTTTGGAGACATCTGTTCCTCACTTTGACCATCAGTTTCTGGCTGCAGTACAGACCCCTCAGCCTGCTGCCACAGAGCTTTCATCCCGCTGGTGTACTTTCTAGTTTCTACCACTGATGTCTGGGCCTTCCCATTGCAGATCTGTGAAACATGAGACACTGTCGTGGGCTCTAGACTTCCAGGTGGACTTGTGGGCACATTGCCATTGGCTTTAGGTCTTCAGTTGGATTCACGCAGGACATCGCCCTGGGATCAAGGCCCTCAGCTGAAGTTTTTAGGTCTCTGGCATGTGGACAGATTTCTCACACTCTTTTGTACTTGAATCTTTGAGCAGCTATTATAAACAATCCTGTCCATTATGTGTGCTGTATTGAATTTCTTTCCTTGCAAACTCTGAGTGCAACAATAGGTAAAGCAATTTGATGGGACTCTTCAATAGCATGAACTTTTTGCTCTTCTGTAAGTTTTCTGTCATCAAACTTTAAATCATTCATCTTAATCTCTCCTTAAATAACATAGGTGAAGAGTGGGCAAACCCTATTTGAAGCAAAAAGTTGAGAATTAAACAGAACTGAGATTAAATTCTAGTTTCAAGTTGCTTGGATTTTTTCAAGAGTTAAATTCTCATATATAAATGAGAATATTAATACCTACCTCAAAATTTTGCTAAGAATGCCAAGGGAAATGATTTATTCAGCACACATAGTAGAACTCAGAACAATGTAAGATTTCAAAATAAAAACTAGTTTGTATTTGTCTTGTTTTGTTTTACTTCGGGCAGTAGTGGGATTTGAAACTAATGTCTTCAGACTGAGCTGTGTGCCCTACCCTTTTACTAAACAGTTATTTTTCTTTTTCTTTTGAGAAAGGAAGCAAATAAGTCACTACATTACCTAGATCAAGCTCAAACTTGCTATATTTTTGCCTCACTCTCCTAGGTTATTGGGATTACTAATATTTCCCACCATGCCCAGCCAAAAGATAAGTTTATTAATTTTTCCTCTTCAAAGAGCAATGTTTTCTAGATTATTCCCATAAAGACATAAGGCTGCTTTTCAAATCCATTCTCTCTCTGTCTCTCTGTCTCTATATATGAAAATCATATATTAAAATTTCATATATATATGCATATTTATATGATCTGATGTTACAGTTAATTTAAAAAATATCCTCTGAAAAATCTCATGAGTTCAGAAGATGATTGATTTGACTCATACAGGGGCTGCAGTCATAATTCATTCACATGATTCAGTAGCTAAATATGCTGTCAAGAAATGAGGACTGGTTAGACATGCCCCACTGGAGTGTGCCCTAGAAGAGTACATTCTTGTCTCTGGTTCCTAACTCCTTCCCTTGCCTCTAGTCTGCCATGAGTTGAGCACATTTTTCTCTACCACACCTCATTTCCATCCTGTTTCTGCCTTGGAGGCAGCCAAACTTAGACTAAAAATAAACCTTTCCTCCTTTAACTTGTGGGTGTTGGATATTTTGTCCTATAAATGATAATGTGACTAAAATATCTGATAAAATGCAGTTTTCAAGAAGTCTCTTCAATACTGAATTCATGTTTCCTCCGTGAAATTATGTTTTGCACTGTGTCACAGCCAGGTGCCTTTCTGTACAATCAGGATAGTTATGACACCTTCATCTGGTTAGAGGAATTAATGCAAAATGTATAGCAGTACTTGACAAATATAAAAATATATTCAAGTATTATTATCATTTTATTGTTATTTTTATTCTTATTACTATTACAAGCCAAAAGCCTCATTTTTTCTTCATTTATGCTCCTCTCTACACATTCATAAGAATGCAAATATTGTCTCTTATTTCCTAATTCCAGCATTGTGAGCATACACATATTTTTCTGGATTGCTTACCCTAAGCAATAGGACCTTGCATCTGGTATCATAAGACCATTCCCAATATTGAATTCAGGCTGACTCATGTTCTCTGATAGTAAAGAATGCATACAACTGTATCATACTGACTCATTTTAGTCAATTATTTATGACTCACACATTTACTGAAATTAAACAGTCTCTTTTCAGGCCAGACATGACTGAGTCTCCCATTTAATGACCTATATTATGTATTGACTTGACAAGATTCTTAGTAATGTGTGAAGCGGTAGGGGTACAATTAGTGTCTAGTTTAAAATTCTCTGAGTTTACATGGCCATGAGTTATCTCAAGATTTGAATCATCTAGCGCTCCTGTACACAAAGCTCTTGCTCATCATGAAACTGAGCAGCTGTCCCCAATTTTCTACCCACAGGCAGATGTTGCTCTCATAAAATCTTTTCTCTTGTCCCTAGCTACACAGAAGGTGTGTGAATAATGGGAGAAGGGGTGGGGGGTGTAGGAATGGAACTGTTACACAGCCGAATGCCTTAGCAAATCACTTAATACTTTACAAATCTATTTCTAAAAGTCTTTTCTACTGCTCCCCAGTGCACAAAGTGAGTGTAACAGCAACTTGCTACTATAATGTTTTTCCTTTGCCTCCCAGGAACTGTAATTCTTCTCCCACTATAATGCAGAGACGCTTTTAGCTCCAGGCTCATTTTTGTGTGACCCAGCCTTATTAAGAAATACACACCTATTCCTTTTTGTAAAGAAAAGTTCTCTTATTTAGAAGGCAGCCTCATTGGTAAACAGAAATTTCTTCTACTATTTCATTGACTATTCCAGTGTCATTAGTCTTATGAATAATGATTTGGAATACAACTGTTAGGCCCTCAACAGTTTTATAATTAGTATAGAATTAGTATTAGTATATGTTGTAGTGATGTGTATTGGTAGAGATAACTACATCTTAGAAGAAAGTATTTCTCTAAAATTAGAACAGTTTAATAAATTGTCATTCTAAGTAGTAGACCCAAAGTAATTTCTTCACTGGTCTTCTTTTAATTTCTTTCAGAGGATTTGAAGGAAGTGCAGCATGATGAGTGGTGACTAAACTCAACTTGAAAAAAATGTTTTAAGTGTAAAATGTTTCTATCTTGACAGCAGTCATTAACATGGGCCTTAGACCATTTATGTTGACCAGATTCAAAGAGAAGGTTCTTTTATAATTCTTCATGAAACACATATTTAATATAAGAAGAAGGCCAAAGGATATTCCATTTACTTAAAAGATAAAAATTAAAAAATTCCTTAGAGATTTTAGGTTTTTTAACTTCTTTCAAATAATAAATATACAGTTAACTATATTTACAGATTTTCATGATTTGTAATGAAAAATTACATGTACATTTGGATATAATAATGATTGAATTCCTCAAAATATGATTTAGTATGTTTTTATTTCTAGATCTTACCACTTTCAACAGTGATAAGTAAATATGGCAAAGTAGTATGTAATAATAATTAGCACAGAACATTTATTGTATGATACACTACATTTTTGTTATGTTTGATATATTGTGTGTTGTAGTCAGGGGTTGCAAGAAGAACAATTTATATACAGGACAGACAATTTATAATATTATTTTATGATAGTGACCCAGAGTTAAATACAAGGATGTACAGGAAATCTGTCCACAACACTGAAGATCTGGAAAATCCAGCCAAGGGCCTAGATCACAGAGCAATGTCCTGCATGAATCCAACTGGCAGCCTAGAGCCCACGATAATGACTCATGTAAGTGTGATTTATGGATGTGTACTGGGAAGGCCCAAAGGTCAGCAGTGGAAGTTAGAAAGTCTGTGCCAGTGGGCTGAAGGATCTGTACCAGTAGGTTGAAGGTTCTACAATGGAGCCTAGAAATGATGTGCAAAATAAGAATCAGGGCTCCCCCCAAAATTACCACAGCCATCCTCAGCGACAGTGAGGTCCCAAAAGTCTCTGATGATAACAACTGAGTACATATCAGGAAGCCAGGATGACAAAATTCTCCTGGAGATTAAACAGCAAACATCTTTCCCTATGGAGCCAGAAAGTGATGCTTAAAAACCAGAGCTTCTCCAAAGTGAATCACTGTGATTCTTGATGACAAGGTCCTGAGCTCCTTCAATGATAGTGGCAAAATTCATATTAGGGAAGCCAGCCATATCTCCTGCAGGAGAACCAACAGCTCCAAACAACAGCACTTAGGATAACCCACAACACTACATTCCCCATCTCTATGTCTCCCTTTATGTTGACAACTTTCCTCAGGTGGGCCATCTACACTCAGCCTGATTTAATTCAGCTGGTGTTAAAATGACCACCAGTTTCTGAACCATAACATTGTGTCAATTTGAGAACTCTAGAAGCTTAAGTAACTCAGCATCGCTACATCCTGTGGTGTAGAACACAAGCAATTACCACTCTAGGATGTTGTTCACTGTGTCAGTTTGAGAAGGTAAGTTTAACTAAGTGATTCAGCAGAGGGTCAGGGTTCTTATTTTGTAAACATCCTCAGTCTCTACAACAGGTGGGCATTGAGATGGTATGAAAAAGGCTTGTTTCATACACACACACACACACACACACACACACTTTTGCTCTTGCTGCTTTTGTTGTCTTCCACTGCCTTGAACTGTTGCCCCCTGCCATTAGATACCCTTCCTTGGAACCAGCCAATTATGGACTGAAACCTCCACAAACTGTGGGCTAAATAAACCTTTCCTTCCATACTTTTGGGTGATGGATATACTGTCTCAGCAATGAGAGAAAAGTAACCAAGTCAGTGTTATATGCAATGCCCTCTTTTTTTCTCATGAGCATTTCAGGAGACATATAAAAGCATTTTTATTGTTAATGAATATATAGACTGCACAATCTTTAGGTAATTGCTTTCATTCTCTGGCACCTATATCCATGTTTATCAGTTTTTGTCATAATCTTCAGCATATTTTTTGGAAACTCCTTTCTGCTTCAGTGGGTATATTTTTCTGCTGTTGCTGTGGACATCAGAATTCGGTTTTTCAGCCTTCTAACTCAGACTAATACAGTTCAGGGAGCATCCAAGATTTCAATTTCAGACTTGTGCTGCCTTCTTGATCCTCTTTCTTTGACGTCCATCTTTTTGAGCCCAGAAACTGCTGCAACCTTTGCTCTCCATCACAAAGACAGCCATCGTTGACTCACCCACCTTTGGTCTCATACGTCTATATAACATATCCTTGCATATAATTATATATATTTGGCTATATAGATTCTTTTTATCTAGAGAACCCTAAGCAAAAACTCATTAATGTCCAAACCTGTCCATTCAGAAGATAGGCTGTGCATAAGAGAAATGATGGTAGTCTGATCTCAAATAGTAGCAATGAATTAACAAAAGGAGATGAGATTCTGCCTTTTTTTCCAAGTCAGTGATGACAAGCTTGCCGACAAATAGATAACATCAAAGTAAAAAGTCAATGAATACTCTACATTATTACTATGAAAAACTGAAATTTTGGAATCCAATGAACTTATACGATTAAGACTTTATGTAAATGGAGCAGTTTTGGGTAGAGATAGTTGTAAATTTGGTTTTGGCAATTTTTTTTATCATTATCTTTCTGATACAGGATTTCAATATGCAGTTCGGGCTCACCCTGAACTCACTTTGTAGCCCAGGCTGACCTGCACTCTCAGTGATCCTCCTGCCTCAGCCTCTTAATGCTGTGATTACAGATGTGCACCACTGGCAATAATTTTTTAATGTAATTTTAGTTATTTAGGTGATAAGGTCTAGGAGATAGATACATAAAAGTAATTCATAAAAGAAGTAAAAATTTAATTAGGGATATTTATGTTATATCCTATGTTAACACAAGACTAAACTATGAAAGTGGAAATATGAAGAGAATTTTTTCTAATATAAATTCACAAATTAAACTGGATAAACTTTGTTTCTCAGGGCAATGAGAAATTTTTGCCTGAGTATTAGAAAACCCACTTGAAATTATAAAAAAAGATAACTATAATTATCTATTGTCAGACAAAAGTACCAAGTAGTAACATACAAAGAAGACAAATTTAATATTTGAGAAAAATCTTTTGGAGGATGCTACTCACTCATTCTAGAAAAACGCTAAAGATAAAAACAGTGTTTTTGATACATTTCTGAAAGAAGTTTGGGCTCTGGTAAAAAGAAAAAGATGGTGAATTTCTGACACTTAGAGTTAAAATACAAGAGGCCTGGGCTGCAGAAGCTAGCATGAATGGAAAGTAGACTTGCCTTCTCAGGGACTGAAACCGTAATTTCACTGGCACTAATCCCAGGGGAAAACTAGATTTCTGGTTGCTATATCACTATGTGAAATCCAGAAGCTAAGGTAAAATATCACTAGGAAAACTAAACTTTTCTTTAGAATTAACACTTCATTTTAGATGCATTTCACTACTGATTCTAATTTAAAAAAAAAACACATAAAACAGTTAAAATATGGAAAGGAAAAATAAGAGAAATATAATTAACAAAATTTAATAAAGCAATACTTAATATGTATATCTTTAAAAATTTTCAATAATTTTGTGCAATATATGTACAGAAATATCAAATAATGCTTGAGAGGTAGATGAATATTAAAAGTAACCTCATGGTAGTTTTAATAATGAAATATAAAATAACCTGAGTACCTAATGAGAGAATTTTTCAGATAATTGACAAAAAAACATACAATTATGTGATTAGATTAGAGTAATGAATACTGAGGGAAGCAAAGGAGTGAAAAAGCAAGATAAATAATGACGATTTATTTTCAAAAGTGCAACATGTAGATTCATGACTATTTCCTCAGCACAAATAATAGGTCAAAATAGTAAAGGGAATCATGTGCTTAAACTACTTAAAGATGAAAAATTAAGTAATGTTGCATCTCTAGCAAAAATATTGTTCAAGAAAGAGGGAGAGAGACAGATTTTTTTCGAACAACCAAATTGGGAAGAATTTATCATGTGCATATTCACCTTAAAGGACAATTACTTACTATTTACTCATATTTTCAACATTAATGCCTAATAAGAGCAATGATTTTGCAAACCATATGCCTACAGTTGTAAATAACACCTAGTCACTATCACATTAAGACCCCCTTTTCCTAACTGTCAGGTTTGGACCAGAGAACCCTGTTAAAAAGCTAATTGAAGATGTGAGAAGCAGGGAGCATCTGTGTGTTTGTGGGTGAGTGGAGTCAGCAGTGTTTATGAAATGGAGAGAAGCCCCAAACTGACTCAGACCACCAGATTTACAGAGGAACAATAAAGGCATAGAGTTTAGTTGAACACATGTTTGTTTTAGATAGCAAGCCAGGCAAGCAAGACATGATGGGAATGTGGCTGAATAATTAACTTTCTAAAATTTCTTAGTACATTTTAGACATATATAATGATCATATTCATCATAGGGAATTTGAACCTGTAAATGATATATTTTGCAAAAACCCCCCACATTTTCTTTGTCTATTTCTTAGTTGATAGGTATTTGAATTGTTTCCAACATTTAGCTATTACAAATTGTGCTGCTATAAACCTGGGTGCACATATATCACTGTGATCTGATGTCTTTAATTCTTCTGGGAAGATTCTCAGAAGGAAAATAGCTGGGTCAAATGGGATCTTCAATCCTAGCTTTTTTGGGGAATCTCCATACTGATTTCTACAGTGGTTGCACCAGTCTACATTTTCACACACAATGGAGAAAGAGTCCTTTTTCTCTATAGCCCCTTGTTACTGGTCAATTTCTTGATGATAGCCATTATCTGGAGTGAGATGGAACCACAGCATTATTTTAATTTGTATTTCTTTAATAACCAGTGATGCTGAACATTTTTTCATAAATTTATTTGCCATTTGTATTTTTTATCTGAAATGTGTGTATTTATCTCAGATGCTCATTTTTGGACTGGGTACTTAAATTTAGAGGGTCTGATTTTTTCAATTGTTTATACATTCTAGGAATTGCCCCTTGGGGAGATTATTTAGTTTTACTCATTAAGGTCTATCTTTGCTTGAACTGGCAATGCATGTGGTCTTTAAGACATTTTGACTCTTCAGGGTTAGCAGTGTTTTGCCTGTCACATCAATTTGAGCAGACATGGACCCATTGAGTGTTGTAAGGCACTCTACACATAGTGGTTCCACAGTATCCTTAGGAATCCTTTTAAAGCTTAAATTATACTCCCAAGGGTACAATTCATCCAATCTGAAATAATATTTATGGGCAGGCTCTTCAGAAAAACATTTTTTCCTTGAAAGATATAATTTTCCATTCTGAAAAACAGAGAAAAGTAAAATTTGCACCAAGTAGTCAAGGTGTCAGACAGTCACTGTATCTCTCTCTACTCAGCTCTCATGCTAATTTAAAGTATTTTTCATCATTCAGAAACCTTTAGTTTTACATGTGTAAAATAACAGTCACTGTACAAATAGCAGTACAAAATTCCATTTTCCAAATAATTTGGGTTGTTGAACTTTTGACAAATGTTTTTCTCATCATCATCATCGTTTTAATTTTTTTATTAGCAACCATCAAATACCTACAATTGATTGTCCATAATATATATGATGAGTAAAAAATCCAGCTAAATATTTAAATACATCATTTCAACTAAAATCTCCATAGCAAAAATGTGAGAGTAGCTTTAGAGAACAAAATACTGAGCTCAGAGTAAATAAGCAACTTCTCACAGTTAGAGAGTTAATCCTGTTAAATTTCCAATCTTAAGCACTATGGTAAACCCACTTCATACCTAAGCAAAGTATTGTCTGTGTTTGGCAATACAGATTTGGGAGTGACATATTGTGATAAAAATGAAATGTCCCAACAAAGATGCATAATGAGGTGATATTTCATGAGTGTCTTGAAAGTATTACAGAGTCATACACACACTGAATAGGTTGGAATGGTGACACAATTAAAACAGAGGAAGCTACCCAAGCATGGGGCCTAGAATCCCAGTACTCAGTGGGCTGAGGCTGGAGGATCACAGGTCGCAAAATATGAAATATATGAGATGTATTACATAAAATTTGTTGTCTGTATTGAACTTGGCACACTGTCATTTACTGTAACTATTGATTAATGAAATATGGTTGGTCTGGTGTCATTATATAATACAGTTTACCTTCTCATTCCATATAACAGCAGTTTTATTCCAGCTTTAAAAAGAATTATTATACGTGAACACATTTTGTTTAATAACAGTGATCATATAAATGAAACTATCCCATTATAGGAGCCCAGCTCATGATAACAAGTCAAGTAAATTCTGAGTAGCTTTCAATAGTCATACTAATGGCAGTTCTTATCATCTTTGATCTTAGTAATAACTCTTTTAGCATTGATGTACAATAACATGGAGTAATGATGACAAGACAGTTAATAATTCTCCCATTCCTATTTCATTTTATTTTTATCTATTAACTTCCTGTGATCCTAAGTGGAGAATTTTACTATTTTAAAAGAGCTATTCGTGCTATGTATTAACCTATGTGCTTATCACAAGTTCAGTCAACATCTAAATGTGATTATTTGGCTAGATTACAAGAAATTGATTGTGAAGTCTATCTGGAAGAGCAAATGTAGAAGATAAATAATAAAATATGATTTTAAAAAGAAAACCTGAAAACTGCTGCCTGACATAGCTACAAATATCCTCTATCCCAACGATTTAAGGGTTCTATTAATTCAAAGTCATAGACAAAGTCAGAAATGCAATAGAATAACATTTTTAAAAATAGAAACATATGGAAAATTAATATAGTTTAAATCATTTTAATTCATACGTATTTAGTATTCTCTATATTTTGTTGCTTACCAGATTACTGAGCCTAGTGTAAAGACAAGCAAATTAATTATATGTTGACATCAAAATATCAAATTGATGGAGCAGTAAACAGTGAATAGTTAGCTAAAATGCACAGAGAAACAAAAGTCGATTTCATAGCACACAAAAAGTACATGGATGTTACTCTGTAACCTAAAAGAAAGTTGCAAAGTATTACAAGAAGCAAATCTTGGAGAGGTTTTAAGATATTTCATAGTAACACTATCACCTTAAATATGACAGGGCACTGTATCATTGTAAAGAGAATAATTATTGTACATTAATAGTTACTGTTAATTAAAAGAAAAATCATCAACAATACTGGAAAAAGGTATGTGGACAAATCATTGAAAATTATAAAATATAAGCACACTAGTTATCTATTACCACCTAAAAAGTGCACCCCAAAATTTAGTAGCTTAAATCAGGAATAATCAGTCATAGTTCACAAATTCAGAAGTGCCATTTCTCAGTGGATCTTTCTTAGAGTCTCATGAGATTTAAGTCAGATGCAGTATCTGAACACAGCCATCAAAAGTCTCACTGCCATGCTGGTTCCTAGGCTGCAAACACTGAATGAGCAGGAGGCGGAACAACTGCTGTTCCCCAGACACCACTATCTTTCTCTAGCTCAGCAGACTCTCCAGCTCGGTAATACTGTACTAGTTAGACTTATGTGAGGGTTGAGGTTCCTTGGGCACAGTCCCAGAGGGAAGTAACCAGATAGGAGTCATATCAATTTTATGCCTTGGCCTTGAAAATCGTAACATCACACCTGCCATATTTTCTTCATCAGAGAAAAGACCCTGCTCCTACCCAGATTCAAGAATAGAAAGCATAATGAAAAAGGCATGAGATATGTGGCAGAAAACAATAAATGGAAAGTATATTCTGCCACAGTAGAGTGACTTTACAAATGAGGAATGATGCAATGCTACAACACAGAAAGATTTTAGGTTCATAGATGGATGGAAATACAAAAGCAGAGATCTCCCAGACCCTTCCCTTGCAACAGTATTAGAAAGAGTTTGAGAACCATCAGTCATGAGGGAGGGGGAAACTTCATGAATCTTCTCCCTTGCTATGAGGTATGAAAAGAAGTCAGAAATTTGCTAAGTTCTAAAATGTCTACTGACTCATTAAACTTGCAAACCTAACAATAAAAAGCCTAATACATGGGAAAATGTGTCTATGAAAGAAAGTGATAAAGCCGGAGACCTCATAGCATCTTCTCTAGCTGTAAAACTGGAGAACCTCAAGCATGAAAAACATCAGTGCAGAATTGGCTAATGGAAACGTCCAAGATCTGGAAGAACTAACTGTATGAAAGACTTGGATATTTTCTGTGGGGAATCATGAATTTAGACTCTTCTCTTTGAGATGTTCATTTTTTAATACCTAGAATTATCTAGGGACACAAGTACATTGTATGTTGTGGACACATCAAGACCCCCTATTCATTACACTCCAAATGAGGTATTCCTGATTACTAAATAAAATCCAATTAGGCTATATTGTCTCTATGTGTACTTCTTCACAAAAAGTAAGGAAAAATGCAATTCAATAATAAAAGTTAGCTAGGGAAACCGCTTTAGTATTACACATTCCCATATAATTTGCATTATGTGGATATCATTAAATTAGGTGGAAAAATAGTTAAATGCTAAAATAAAAACCTAAAAATAAAAAAGGCTAAGCAAAGTGATACATGCTTGCATTTTGAACATCATGAGAAGCTGAGGTTATGAGTATTAAGGTTGGAAATTTAGCAACTGGGAAACTTAGTAACTTAATTAGGCCCTCTTTCAAAGAAAAATAAAGTGGATATAACTCAATGTGAAGGCCTGGGTGCAATCCATAGTACCAAAAAGAAAAGATATTTTTTGCAATGATTAAAAATTGTGATGAAATAACTAAAATTGACTATGTATTTAGAAACCATAGGTAAAATGGCATGCATTCCTACCATAATAAATCTTTAAAGTATTGCTCTATTGTACCCCCTGTTTGTTATTCATTTTTCTCAGATTCCTCCTATGGAAATTACTAACTGCACATCATTACTATGTCTTAAAAGTAATTCTTATTTTCACATTAGTTGAATGTATTTTTCTCTGCCTTCTATGCCACTGCCCTTCAACTTTTTCTGATTATTTGATTGTGAGTAATTTTCACAGTTATGCTTTTAAAATTAGGGTCAGTCTATAATATATTTGATTTTATATGATTAAGTGAATAAAAACTGTGTGCTAAAGAGAATAGAATACATCTAAGAGGAAATATATTTTTCTTATATTGTTATTCTCAGTATTTTCCCATCCATTCCTTGTAAAAACTATCTCAATGTTACAGTAATTGCTTTTTCTGTTGAAAAGAGAAAAACAAAGCAAAATAAAGAGAAACAATCTAATACTACACCACAGGGGAAAATGTAAAGCATATGAGGTATGATTGAAATAGATGGTGAATATTTAAGCTTTAAAACAAAATGTAGTTTAGAAAAAGACACAGCAATGCCCTCCCCCTAAGAAAAGTACGTCAGGCATACTTATCACATAGTTCTTGCCATTTCTTGAAGAATTCTTGAAAATTGTCTCCCATTAACATCTGTATGAGATATGAGTAGAAATCTGTGATCCTCCTACAGAATGCTGTGCAATAGAAGGGCAAGCCGTAAAATCACTGTGTTGTGCTCCCTTCTTCCTTAATTACTGAATCTGGCACTCTACCTTTACTGGCTCTTCCCTAAATTTAAAATGTTCATGAATAGTAAGTGTCTTTAATTCATTCAGGACATCAAGGCAGTCTGGACCCTACCAGTAAAGAGTCTATCAAAAGAGGACTTCCAGAAATGCTTCAGAAAATAGCGAGAGCACTGATATGTGTGTTTAAAGCAAGAGCGAGTATTTTGTGGGTAAGCTAATGGAAACATATTGTTTACTATATCTTTTATTTGAATACTCACTATTTTTTATCATGCCTTGTATATAAACCCAAAGTCTGAGAATTTTCTATTTTTTTCCAAAATTTTATAGTTCAAGACAAAGATACTGATAAATATACTTTGTGTGTATTTGTGTGTGATTTTGAGAAATGAATCCAGGGCTTCATGTAGGTTATGCAACCACTCTTCTTTTGATAGTTTTTGACAGGGAATGGAGGAAAAAAAATAAGAAAGCTCCTACAAGATTTTTCATTTTATATATATATATATAGATATAGATATAGATATAGATAGATATAGAAATATGTATAATATGTACCTCTGTATATGTATTGCATATGTAAAATATTGATACTAATATCACTTTTTATCATTTATTATTTCTCATTTGTGTATGAATGTGTGAGGCCTAAATTTAGGATTACTGTACTTTTGTATTTATTCTTCTGTGAAGTCAGTCATTGTAGTGAAAAGATATTTCTTGCTTTCATAATGCCTAAGATGAAAAGCTTCTTAAAGTAGGTATATTCTGATATTTTAATAGTCATTTTCAAGTCATTTAGCTGACTTCTTGAATTTTGGTCTAAAAAGTTTTATTTGATTTTAATAGTCTACATTGAACATTACCATTCATTGTTCCTCTTTCTTTAGATATCTGTATATATTTCTCTTTTGAAAGATCTCTCCAGGCTCAGAATTTCTCATCTGCTCTGCAAATGGCCTATAAATGTTTATCTCTAGCTCACCTAATGAGCTTGAGATTCATAATTGCAATTAGTTGATCAGCATCATCACCTGGATTTTCCTACTTGTACTTCAAATGAAATAAACACACAGAACAGTGTTCATCATGTTTCCCAGGAAATCTGTCACTTTAGGATTCCAAATTTCGCTTAGCAGAAAATTATTCTCACTCTTACCTGAATGTAATTGTCAAGATCTAGTACTAAATATATATTTTGATGTAGATTTTCCTCATTACAATGTGAAATTACAACAATAAAATCTCTTCATCTCCTGATTAAAACATACCTGGTATATACAATGGTTTTCATGTTTTCATTCATTCAACTATTTGTCTTGTGACTGAAGATTTTAACTTCTATCTTTTTTAATATGGAAAGTTTATGCAATGGAAGGAATTAAATATTTGCAATCCTTTCTACATATATATTCAATGAGTACTAAAGAATGAATTCTATGTTATAGGAAAGAAATTTTTTTATAGGAGATCTGGGAAAGATGGTGGACCAGTAGGTAGCAGGATATGGAGCCTCTCTGAGAGAGACATCTCTAATGCCAGAATAGAACACCCTGGAGAGACCCAAACAGAGGGAGATGGATTCTCCCAACCCAGGAAGAAAGTGAAGTGAAAGAAACTACGTGAATATGAGGTCCCAGGGCTACCATTAGAGAAGCTAAGATCAGTGAGCACGGTGCTCTTCCTGAGCCAACTGACTTCGTGCCCAAGATCCAAACCTGCACTGATTTAGACTGGCTTGAGTGGCCTTGAGTATGGAGCTGAACAGCGCTGTGCATGAGTCGCCCGGAACTGGCCCTGCAAGGGACACACCCAGAGGCACTGTGAATTTGCGCCACAGCCCAGCTGAGGTCACAGGTCGGGGGGCCCAGCAGTGCTCAGGAACTGACATCAACATGCAGTGAGGTGATGGGAATAAGAGTTTCCCACGGGAAAAGGGCAACCAACTGGATGACATGTTGGAGTTGGGCAAGACGGCCCTCACTCTGTAAAGAATTGGCTTCAGTTGGTTGCTCCCCTCATGGAGCGGACTGGTGGGATCTGCTTGGATTGGGCTGTGTCCCTGGCCTGGAACCAGTGAGTCATCACAAATCAATTCCCTGAGTGTGGTGCACACTGACACACTGAAAGCCCACAATTGTTGACTGGCCTGGAGGGTAGGAGCCAGCATACACTGCCCTTGCTTACACTTCAATCTCTGATAGTGGACGGCAGAGGGTTGCAACCCCTAGCCTGCGTGCTCCAGAAGAACCCTAATCAAAAAGAAAACGGGCTGGGAATTACACTATACACTTGTATGGAAGGAACCAAAAACATGATGAGAGAGAGAAATAAGAAAAAGCTCCCAGGCCCCAACCCTGAGAATATTGATCCTGAAGAGGTAAATACAAAAGAGATTGAGGGCAGCAAACATGCAACATCAAACACAGCATCAGCAGACATAAAGAGATATCTTCAGGACCTCATAAACAAATCAAAACTGAAATATTAATTCAAGTTAAACAAGAGATAAGTAGATTAATAAAAGAAAGGCTGTGAACCCCTCAAGAAGACACAGACAGAAGAATGGAGTAACAAAAAAGGAGAGAAATATTCAATGAAGAATATAAAAAAATCTAGATTTCATGAAGAAGATTCAAAGAGATTACCAGGAAACAAAAGACTCCATAGAAAGTTGGCAAAACTGCTTGAAAGAAACTAGACTATCAAAAATTGAACATAGGCTTGCAATGTGTGATCATGAAAGGGAAGATCTCTTAAAAATAAAAAGGGAGCATGCAGAAACAATACAAAGGCTAGAGGATGACAAAAGGATCTATAATTTAAGAATAAAGCATGTGAATGAAGACGCAGGAGTCAAAACAGGATTTACAAAGGCTATTCACAGAAATTATTAAGGAAAACTTCCCAAACATAGAAAAAAGAAATTATATGCAGATGTATGAAGCATACAGATCTCCAGCCACCTACAACCCAAACAGAACTATACCCAGACACATAATAATCAAGATTCCAGAAATTCAACAAAAGAACAGAATATTAAAAGCCATCAGAGAAAAGAAACAGATCACCTATAAAGGAAAACCCAACAAAATCATGGAAGACTTCTTGACACAGACCATCAAGTCAAGAAGAGGTTGGAGTGAAGTACTCCAAGCCCTGAAGGAAAACAACCTCCAGCCCAGATTGATGTATCCTGAAAAACTCTCTCTAGAAATTAATGGAGAAACAAGATGCTTCCATGACAAAGAGGAACTGGGAGAATTTGTTACCACCAATCCAACCCTAAAAAAAAAAATAGTGAAGGACATTCTAGAGAGAGAGAAAAAGAATATGTGCATTCCGGAACAGTGGCAGAGAGGCCTCAGGGAACGAGGCAGACAGTGGAGTGGAAGAGAAAAATAGACTATCAATGGCAGAAAAATACAATAGCAGAAATGAGTCAGAGAAGACTGGCTGGAATCTCTAGTAGAGATGGCCTCGAAATACTAACAGAGAGAAACACAGGCAGAGTAGATCAGGAAATAGGGTCCATTGAGATGCTCTATATAGGGAGGCAGTGGGACCCAAAACAAGCAGTGCACCCCATGGGAGTGAAAGGGGAGGAATTGTCTAAAAAAGGAAGACAGAAGATATTGTAAATGGGGTAACAAGATTTAAAATCTACATTATTCTCATCACTTTGCTTGGATGGATTACATGCTGTACCAGTTTGTCTACTTACACTAGAATTGAGGACATGGTCAGCTATCCCAAAAGAAGAGGACATATTATGGTAATGATCCTTAATTTCCTATCAACTTAATCTGAAGCCCTTTATAACTTATACTGTCTTATTATGACTGATCTTATTTGAATCTGGTTTGTTAGATTGCTACTTTGTATTGACTGATTTTATTCAAATCTGTTATGATTGATAGCTCAAGTCTAAGAGTATAGGCTACTACACTGAAGATGACAAGATTCACTAAGATACCCACTCTGGTTTGTTTATTCCCTGCTTTTGAACTCTTATAATGTCTCCAATGCTTTTTTTATTAATGTTGTTATATACAGCTGAGACATCATGATAACCATTGTAGATCAACTTGTATTGTGGTTTTATATGACTTTTTGCTTCATGCTTTTCTAAGAATTGTTTTATTTTGTCTTGCTTTGTTTTGCTTTTCCCTCTAATACAGAAAAGATAGATATACATGTAGAGACTCATGCATGTGTAGAGGTTATAAACAGTTTACGAGAACCAACTATATAACACATGTTGAAATGAACAACTACTTTGAAGAAAAAGAGACACTACAGTACCCAGTGCTGATTCCATAATGTCAAGATGTGAAATCCAGCAATACTATCATTCTTTGTTCAAAGTGATTTTAGCTTGTTTTGTTTTGTTTAAGTTCAACACACATGAAGGTATGGACAGCTGTTTTGAGGAGAATGAGAGACACTTGACAGCCATTCTCGGCTTCTCTATTGTCTGGTCTTGAAGACCTGAAATGCCCTCCTCGTCCTGCTCAGATCAGTTCCTTACTATGTTGTTTCATGTGAATTCCCTGTATGTGACAATATGGACAACTATTTGGAAGAAAACAAGAGTCAATATGATAGAGAGTGAATATCTCCAATTGTCTAGTTTTGAAATTTTTGTCTCTTACATTGCTTTCTTGTGATCTACTTCTGTTTTGTTGTGTTTAATTTTACCCTTTTGATATAATTGCATGTATGTTTGAGTGTGTAAGATGGATGATCATATTGCTGTTTTTTTCAGATCATGGAGCAGAACTGTTAACAGTCTCACTGCTTGAATGCCTACTTAACATGTTTTATTTTTGTAATTTGAACAACTATTTCCAAGATGTCAGTATGTAATTTGTCAAGTAATAATTTCTTATTTTTTTTTCTTGTTCTTTTCCTTTTTTCCTTGGAATTCTATATTGTTGCTACCCTTTATTCTGTTTTGTTTTGTTTGGTGTTTTTTTCCTCTTTAAACAAAATTTTTTAAAGCAGTAATTTTTTATATATCCTTATGTGAGTTGTATAATATATATTTACATATATTTCTAAGCCCTCTTTAATTCTTATGTATGTTCAGGTTTTATGGCACATAGGAAAATAAATCAGACTTATGTCAGATTTTACACCTAGGGATTAGAGTTTGATGAGCATATACTTATTTTTTTTACCATGAAGCATCACCACAATTTGAGTGATTTCAGTGATAGCACATGGCTGTCTTCCTCTCAGCTCTGCTAATATTAAAAGACCACTTCCTGCAGCTGTGCCTTCCCTGGGAAACAGTTAACCCTCATTCTTCCACCTTCTTTAAAGTGTCTCTTCAGTGACTTACTGAAAATAAGCTGCAATCGTTTTTTAATTGTCATGCATGGGGAAAGATTTTTGACAGCACAGCTGGCTGAAGAACATATCTCTGGTGTGGATCAACAATTCTCTAATTGCTTCCCTACCTTTTCCATTAACTCTCAAGAAAACCAGCTAGAGGCAAACTCATCAAATGAATAACCAGCCCTACTCTATCAGCTACTAGTTGTGATTATAACAAAAAATTATTATTGTAAAAAGTGAACTTCAGTAGTATTGAAAACAGAGAAATTTCAGTAGGATGGCAATAGCATTGTATGCAGTCTTTGTTTCAAACTTATATGAAAAATTAGAAACAAAGCTCATATTTATCAATCAACATGTGCTTATGTTCTTCTATATCTGCTGTGTAGTATTTCTTGATTACACATCTCACTTGTTCCTGGTGGATAAACTATCCCTAGTGTTCTGACATTGTTCTCTGTACCATTTTGATTCTTGTTTCTGGAAGTTTACCTGGATGTGTTCTACATGGGATTTATGTGGTTACAGTGAAAACTGTGCAATCTGTGCAAACTTAGGAGCAATGCTTTTTTTTTAAGAGGGATGGGACATTACAGGAGCATTACCTATGCAGTTGAGACTGGTATGTAAATGACTCTAGCCAGCTGGCCCAGAACTCGGGGTGACTTCCTGCCTCAGTCTCCCTACTGCTGTGATTACAGATGTGGGACACTGAATCCAGCTTTTAACACAATGCTTCTTACTAGAAAGACTGAAAATATTTCCCAATTCTACATTAGATTTGTTGAACTCTGTCTATTAAAAACTCACTTAAACTCAGTTCTTCAAATTTTCTTGTTAAATATTATGTAGAAGTAAAATTCCTATGATTACTGCTTTCATTTCAGTTGTGGTGAAATAGTCATTGAATTTAACTCTTAAATTTATAAAAATTAAATTATTTGCAAGAAACCACCCAAGAAATAGCACAAACATAATCATAATCAATTTGATAAATGACATGACTGCTTTTATTAAGGTAATACTTAGGACTACCTTGTTATCCTATGGTAGGTGGCACCATATAAATACACATAGAGAGTATCAGAGACATGAGTCCAAGCAAAGGTATATTTTCAAAAAATTCATGAGTTTCTCGCTATTTCTAATGATGATCAGAAAATGAAGATCTTGAGTTTCATAATCTGTATTTTATGAATAATTGTTTTTAACAATGAAATAATTTGCTTTGTCTTGTTTTTATTTCATTTAAACTTGTGGATTTTTGTATTATTTCAGCTAATGCCAAAGAGATTATTTTATTATCTCCAACAGATTTTTGCTTAAAAGCTTCAATTCTGAGAGCTCTATTAATAACCTTCTATTGCAAGCTCAAAAGCAAGTAAAATAAACTCACAGGTTTTTAAAGGTTCAAAATAAATGTACAAATCAGATTATCAACAAGTGTTGGTGAAAGCTATCATCCTCATACTCACTTGTGCATACTGGACAGGCAAAAATTATCTTTCATGGCTTAAATTCAGTTCTTCAATACACTGATGGTATATTCTGATTCATAGATTTAAAGCTGTGTAGAATCACTAGATATACTTTACTTTAGAATCATAACCACAGTATATATCCATCAATGAGAAATAAATAGCATAATGTTAGCTTTGTAAACATAATCTGCTATCCAAGTCTAACAAAAGTTGCTTTCTAAATGGAATATATTATTGTCAATATATAGCAATTAAAAACCTCTTCACAGAAATAATGGCAGAAAACTTCCCAAATATGGTTAAAGAATTTGACATACAAATAAATGAAACATTTAGAACCCAAATAGTGATGACCAAAGTAAATCTGTATTAAGGCATACATATAATAATCAAAATTCCAGAAATTCAGCACAAGAACAAAATCTTAAAAGATGCTTGAGAAAAGAAACACATATATAAAGGAAAGCCCATCAGAATTATATTAGATTTCTCAGCACAAACCCTAAAATAAAGGAAAGTTTAAAGTATTTTTAAGCCCTGGAGAAAAACAAACTTCAACCCAGACTGATGCACTCCACAAAATTGTCTTTCAAATTTGATGGATAAATAAGATACTTCTGTGACAAAGAACAACTGAAGAAATTTATGACCATCAAACCAGCTTTAGAGAATGCGCTGAAAGACATATTTAGAAGAGATAACAAAGAACACAAATGTGGGAACACCAATAGAAAGAAGCCACCAGGCAGGGCAAGCAATTAAGTGGTGCAAAAAAGACAGGGAACAAACATCCAGGAATCAACATGAAAAAGAAAAGTCAATATATTTCAGTGATAACCATCAATATAAATGTTCTCAACTCACCAATCTAAAGAAACAGACTGGCAGACTGAATCAAGAAGAAAGATCCAACAATATACTGCATTGAAGAAACACGTTTAACTCAAAAGGAAATGTACCGACTAAAAACCAAAGGATGGAGACTAATTCTCTATGCCATAGGAACCCAGAAAAAAATAGGGGTATCTATTCTATTTGCAGATAATGAGAACTTTAAACCAAAACTGATCAAAAGAAACAAAGAAGTTTATTATATACTTTTTAAGGGAAAACTCCAAGAAGAAAAGATGATAAACATAAATATACCCCAAACAGACTCACCCAACTACATAAAACAAATACTAACTGACATGAAAACCCAAATAAACACAATATGTTTTTAGTGGGGACCTTAATGTCCCACTGACATGAATAGATAGATCAACTAGACAAAATTCAACAAATATTATACTAATGCAAGCCAGTAAACAAATAGACTTGGTAGATGTCTATAGAGTGTTCTGCTCCAAAATAGCAGAATACACATTCTTCTCAGCTGCCTACTGGTTTTTATCCCAAATAGTTCATATATTAACTGACAAAAGCATTAAAATAAATACAAAGGAACTGAAATAAAGCCATACATATTATCTGTTCATAGCACACTGAAATAAACCTTTTGTTCCTTAATTATGGGTGCTCAGAATGTGTTTCAGCAAAGAGAAGAAAGCAACGAACACATAGATCTAGATAAAACACTCCTAGAATTCATTTGGAACCAGAAAACAGCTAGAATAGCTAAAGCAATTCAAGGGCAAGTCAGGTGGCATCACAATCCCAGATGCAAAATCTTACCACAGAACTAATGTGGTAAAATCAACATAGTACTGGGGGAAAAAAAAGCAGGCCTGAGGATCAGTGGAACAGAGTAGAAAAGTAGAAGACTCATCTTCAAGCACATTCAGCACCTTGTCTTTGACAAAGGAGCCAAACGTGTTCACAGGAAGAAAAGAAGTCTGTTTAATATATGGTGCTGAAAAAACTAGCTCTCTACATGCCAAAGACCAAAACTAGATCTATGTCTATCTCCAGGCACTAAAGCAAGTCAAAATGAATGAAATACCTAAATATTAAAACAGAAACACTAAATATACTGGAATACAAAGTAGAAATCTTAAAGATGCGGCACATACTTCAAAAAATCAGCAACTGGGATCTCATCTTATTAAAACGTTTATGCATCTCAAACAAATTACCAGCAGGATGAAAAGAAAACCTCCAGTGTGGGAAAAAATTTAGCCAATTGTCGCTCAGTCAAAGAACTTATATGTAGAACATGTAATGAAATAAGAAGATCAGGCCCTTAAATTCAAAGACTCAGTCCAAAAATGGATATCTGAGATGAATATATACTTCTCAGATAAAAAAAATGCAAATGGAAAATAAATATATGAAAAAATGTTCAGTGCCACTTGTTATTGAAGAAATGAAAATTAAAACAACACAGATTCCATCTCACTCCAGAAAGAATGGCTATCATCAAAAATTCAACTGAAAACTAATGCTATTGGGGATATAGGGAAAAAAGAACTCTTCTCCACTGTTGGTGGGAGTATGGACTGACAAAACCACTGTGGAAACTGGTGTGGAGATTAAAAGAAGTAGAATTAGAGGTCTCATTTGACACACCTTTACCCTTCTGGGTATTTTCCCATAAGAATTAAAAACATATCACAGTGATATATGCACACTCGTGTTCATAGGAGCATAATTTGTAATAGCTAAATCTTGGAAACAACCCAGATGCCTATCAACTGAGGAATGTATGAAAAAGTTGTATTTTTCATGCAATGGAGTACTACTCAATCACAAAGCAAGTTAAACAGAAGACTTTTTTTAGGTAAATGGATGCTACTCAAGACCGTACTTACAAATGAAATGAATCAGTCCCAGACATGTAAAAATCATATTGTCTCACTGATGTAGAAACTGAACAGGTAAATAGTATCTAAAATACATAATAGATGTTGTGAATTTGAAGAAAGTATTCAAAAGAAAAGAGAAAACATGACAGGGAGAAGGGGAAAGGAAGAAGGGAAAAAAAAAATATATATATATATAATTATACAGCTAGCTTCTATTTGTTCCTTAGATAGAATGTTTGTCCTACTATCATTTAGAGAAGTTGTCATGTTTATATTCTGTATTCTGAATAGCTTCTATAAAGATAAAATATGCAATGCATCAGTTATTGTAACTGTCCTTGCAGACCTCTTTAAAATAAAAAAAAATTTTGAAAAAATATACCTGTATTTAAAATTGCAGAATTGTGATTTTAAACCAAAGAAATTGTCCAAGTAAAATTATATACTTCAATATTCATAAATCAGAAAGTAAACTAAGATTTAAAAACGTTATTTTTTGTTTTTATAATTCAATGTTTGTTTTGCTTTGGATATTATTCTTAAGGGCTAACTACTGCTTTCCACAGCAAGACAAAGGGAGACCACCCACCAGTCTCCCTCTAACTACCACTGATGAGATCTCAGGGCTATTTACATTAGACACACAAATTTGAAAAACCTTTGTCTCCTGGTGTTTAATCTCACAATCTAATTTACTTCTGAGGTTTTATGCTTAGTACCTGGGTGGCAATGCTTCCTCCATCACAGATACAAAAGACAATTTAAAAAATAACCAAAATATACCAATAACTTAGTTCATTGTACTAACACAGGTAAGTAATGGCCCACAGTTCTTGCAGACAACTTACTTTTGTTATAAATAGAAAGAAAATATATATTTGCCTGGTGTTTTCTGGAGGTGAATCATACATGTAACAGTCATTCACTGCACATTTTGGAGAGTCAGTAATGACAAAATTCCAGCGAGAAAGCCAATCACCTTTCCATCAGCAATTTTTTTTTCTCTTACAGTCCCTATTTAAAAACATTGGTTTCTGGTAGACTAAAGAAAATATGACATAGGGTTTTAAAAAATTTCCTGCTGCTGTTGTAACAGAAAGACAAAGAAGCATGTATTTATGTATCTGAGCTCGAAATGTCCCTCAGTTGAGCTATTCCTGAGGAAGGGCCTTGGAATAGAGGCCTCTAAAAGTATGAGACATAAAAACCTCAGAAAATAAATATCTCTGAATTTTAAATCTAGAAATGAGTTGAAAGTGACAGTTCTATTACTAGGATGTAAAGTTCTTCTAGCTTTAGATACCAGTGTTCCATCACGCAGTTAGTAGTTTTTATTTGTTTGTTTGTTTGCATTTAGAAGGGTTTTGCAGGTTAACTTCTATACCTTGCTCTAAAACCTTTTACAAGTTGGTCTTGATCTATTTCTTTTTGCAACTGGCCCTTTAAAACAAACAAACAAAAATGGGCTACACATTGTATAGTACTTTGTAGTTCATAGAAAAATTAAGAAGACAGAGAAATGGCCTATGCTTACCTCCTTGCCCCAGCTGCATAGCCTCGCTTATAAGGATAAATTTCCACAAGAGTGGTATATGTGATTTCTTTGATGAGCGTACATTGTTGACACAGTATAGTCACCCAGGACCTGTAGTTCACATTAGGGCTCACTCTTCTTAATTTTAACAATAACTTTGGGTAAATGTGTAATGGCATATTTCACCATTTGCATTCACTGTCTAAAAAATCATCTGCATTCCACTTATTCCCTACCCCAACTCTTGGCAGCAAAAGAAGTTAGATCTATAATTACATACACAGAAAGGAATCTAGACACACATTTCACTCATTTCATAAGAATTAATTAAAAATGTATAACAGAGCTCAATGTCAAATGAAAACTATAATACTGCTAAAAGATAACATCAGGGAAATTCTAGATAGGTTATTTGATGATCTTGCACATATAACATCAAGACATAATCCATACTAAAAGAATAATTGACATCAAGTTTTCATTAGAATTAAAACATTTGTAACCTAGGTAGTATAACACACATCTTCAATTTCAGCACTGGAGAGAATGAAGCAGGAAGATAACGGGTTCAATACCGACATAAACAACATAATGCAGCCTTGTCTGAAAAAGCTGAAAAAAACAAAATTCAAGATTTTCTGCAAAAGACATTATTTTACAAATGAAAACTAAGTCATAGACAAAGAGAAAATAACTCAGAAACTTGCATTTTATGAAATATATAAAGGCCTCTTAAAGTTCAATAGAGAATCAAGTTGGTTTAAACATGGGCCAAACATTTTAACAGACATATCACCAAAGAAAATATATAGGTAGCAAATAAGAATACAAAAAAAACTGTTTCACATCACATGCCATAAGGAAAATGTAAATTAAAATAGCACTGAGGGCCACTAAGCTATTAATGACAGCGTAAATGGTGTCACTCCCAATCTCCTAAATGTCAGACATGCTTAGTTCATACTCACCAAAATTAAAGAATGATTTGTAAGGATCAGTGGAGGTGAAGAGTAGGAACACCTTATTGAGAGACATAACTCCTGAGAGAACTAAAAGACTGGCAGCAAGTCCACTTCTCGAAGGAAGTTTTATAGAGCAAGAACACAAGATGAATACAACATGGCTCAAAATTATGTTCAACCAGTAACATTGCAAGTAATGTAACTCAGGTATTATTGATCCAGTGGGGAAGTAGGTCACATAGCAAGTGCACATGGAAAGAATAAAGACCTTTCAAGGAAGGAATAGATCAGGGAATCTTGATCACCCACTAGGGAAACTGATATAGATCTAGACCTTATTAGATCATGAGATCCTGATTGTCATATCCCATGGAAAGGTAGGCAGGTCTTGTCATTTTATCTTTATCTTAAGGCCTAAACATTGACAGCTGTACCTCCATAATGTATTCTCATCTTCTGCACTGACTCCTTTGAGTGCCTAGTCCTGTCTGACTACCTATAATATTTCCAACTGTCTGTCTATATATTATTCTGCCTATGAAGAGGTACCCTTAACTACTGTGAGAGTCAAGAAGCAATGATTATTCTGGTTATTTCTGCCTAAAGAGGTTTGTAGTTGTAATCAGCAGCCAGAGATACTCTCTAGAGGGTCTATTGAAAAGCACTCAATACATGCCAGACATTGCTCTCTTTGAGTAAACACATAGCTTTAAAGTGGGACAAGGCAAGGCCAAAGAAATCATGAAGTATGTATGGGCCAAATGATAAGATCAATAAGTCTACTATGAATACAACCAACAAAAGTTTCCAGCAGGAAGATTCAGTAATAGCCTCCAACAAAGAAGGTAAGCAAAGGTCTAGGAAATTTCAGAATCTGACATGGTATTAACCTGTCATTTAAAATCTTCAACAATCATTGAGATATTAGTGGAAGGATCAGTAATGTACACACAACATTCAGCTTTTACAATTGTGCAAACAATTCCATGTGCATCTGTTAGAATTTCTAATGCCATCAGGTTTTGGAGAAGAGCTTGCCTCATTAATTTTACTTCTTCATTCAGAAGTAAAGTAGATCAGTTGAGTTGTCTTTAAGGCTCATTTTGTGTAGTTAATTAAGGCCTCTGTATGTTGCATGTCATCTTCTAATCACAATCACTGAATTAGTGTCTGGTTCTCAAGGATTTTGTTGTGAGTGGCAAATCCAAGAGTCCAAGTCTACTACCTTGACAGTCAATGGAATTGACAGGATCATTGTGTATGGTCCTTCCCAATTGTTCCTACGGAAGGAGAGAATGAGGGAAGAGACTTTGACATTGCTAGATCTCCAGAGTGGAATAGGGGATTTCCCTTCTTTTTAGGCTGAGCTTCCATTAGTTGTTGAAGAGTAGATTGGAATTTAGCCAGTGAAGCGTTGTCTTTACTACAATATCTAACTTATAACTCCGATATCCTAATGGCTGTTGAGCAGATCCTCAATCCTGTGTAAACATTCCCAAAGACAAGTCCCATCTTTCATCAACATACAAATTGAAACATTTTCCTGTTAGTAGACTCGGTACTAGGGCACCCAGAGGTTCTCATCCAATAGGAATACAGTTTGGGAATTGGGTTCCCATGTTAAGGTATGGGTATCTGGCTTTTGGCCTTCCTTTATAAGCTGAGAGAGGGATCATGTGATTTGATAACCTGCCATCTAAAGGTAAAAAATCCTGTAATTCCTAGGAATTACCTTTGGTGTGTTGTGGTGAGAAGAAATGTATCAGTTTAATTCTCTCTCCGCCCAGCAGTATTTGGGATTCTCTTAGGTACTACAAAGTCCAAGTATTTTACCACAAATCTGAGAAATTGTGCCTTAGACCTAGAGATCTTTAAACATCTGCCTGCTGGAAAATTTAGCAAAGCATGAGTGTATCGGCTAGGGAGCTCTTCTGAGCAGACACGTAACAGTATATCATCTACATAATGCAGAACTGTGACTTGGAAAAATTTTAAACATACTAAGCTATGAAAGAGCACCTGCTACAAAAGATGAAGACTGTTTCTGAACGCTCAAGGAAGCATAGCCCATGTCAGCTGAGGAGCCAGATTGTGAGGATTTTCAGAAGCAAAAAGAAACTTGGAATATGCAGAAAAGTGAATATAAAAGAAGAATCCTTTAACACTAACACTGAAAACCTTTCTCAAATTATCTGGGATTTGAAAAAGGAGAGTATACACATTAAGTACTTGTGGTAGATTGGTACAAAACTTTTCCCTTTAGATGTTGATGATGGGCAATAGTACTTTTTTAACTTCAGAAATGACAGAATATTGCTTCTGGCGAGGGAAAATAGTAAGATTTTTGAGATGTATTTGCACTGTATTTGCACATATTGCTCTTCCTCTTCTGCCTTTAGTTGTCCATACGTCAGGATATATTTTCATCTCCAGGAGACAGAGACAACATACTTGAGCTGGGTGCAGGTATAGTACAATATTGCAGCAAGACAAGATATCTCTCCCCAAAAGGGGAACTGAACTTTCAAATATAATCAAAACAAGGGAGAAGATAAAGTCATTGTAGTTACAGTTTAAGGATTGTGCTAAACAATGAGTTATCTCCTCTCTAGCAACTTCTTACACTGAAGTATGGCAGCTAGAAAACAAGCTAGGATTGAAAAGGACAGAGAGACATTGGTCCAGAAATAGGTTGACTTGTTTTCCTTCTTCAGTCATGATTACCCCCGGCTTCCAAGGAGATGACAGCCTGGTTAGAGGGAGAAGGCAGACAGTGCTCTGGGATCTTCCATTCTTGCTGGACCAATTTGTAAAATGGATCTTATCCCTGGTATCTCCATTTCAGGTACATCTTTGCAGTCCTGCAATGGCTCAGGCAGCCTCTTAACATAGTAAGTTTTATTTTACAGTCCTTCCTAGGGAAACCTGGCTTTCCACATTGGTAGCAGGTGAATTTAATCATCCAGTACTTCCTGGAAACCCAGGAATCATAGCCTTTTGGTCTCTTTTTATTCTTCCCTTTGTCTCCTCTTGACCTTGATTCTAAAACACCAAGGAGACCATTTTTATTGAAGTATTGAGAGCGTTATCTGGAGCAAAGGCCACATTTTTTAGCTTTTTTCCTAATATCTCAAGTTTACTACACAGTAAACTTGTCTTTAAGAATAATCTGTCCTGCCAAATCAGGACCTAGGTATGTTTACTCAATGTCTTATAAACAATCTAAGAAAACTAATGAATAGTTGACAATTTAATATAATTAAAGGGCTTAGTTCTTGTCCTTAGACTATCAAAAATATTAGTTTAGAGATGTTTCCTCTTCAAATATGTCTAAATAATAGGTCAGTGGGTATTTTGCATAGGGACTACTCAGGCTCCAGCAGAAACCAGACATTCCCTGGGCGACTGTCTTCTGGTCTTCTAAATTTAACAATATGATCTTCATCTCCAAATATAATAGCAGCTTGTAGTGCTTTTTGTCTATCACTAATAATCACTGTTCGATTTAAGAGCAACATTACAGCTTTCAAGTCTAGCTCATAGGTCTGAGTAAGTCCCCTAAAGAGCTTAATGTACTTTTCACAGTCATCTGAAAGCTTACCCAGCTCTTATTTGATCTGCTTTAGATCACTGAGAAAAAAAGACACATGGATATGTGTAAAACCAAATTATCTATTCATCTCCTAGAAAAGATACTGTCTTTGAGGGGCTTGAACAAAATCAGATAGGCATGCATGTAGTCCAGTAGAGCCTTCACATAAGGTTGGCTTGGAATCCTCACCATTATTGTCTAGAGGGGGAGATGGGAATCTCAGGCTCAGTAACAGCAGCTGCATCTGATTGTGTTTTAAGGGCCAGATGCATCTGGTTTTCCCATGATTTATATTTACATTTTAAACACAAAGATTATCTACTAATGTGAAAAAAGTTTGAACATGGGTAATTCCAACCATTCTCCCTTCTTCTTACAATGCAATCTAGTTGTGAAATAGTACCATAATCAATACTTCCCTCTGCATTCCATTTTTTCCTGTCATTGTTAGGCAGGCCATGTGTGGGCACAGAAAAATATTAAACTGTTCTTTCTCCATATGTGAGAATCAAATAATTTCTATTGCTTAAGAATACATTTCAACATTGAATTTCCTATATGAAAAACAAGGGGAAATAATCATCACTTTTGATTCCTATGTGGTTCATTTATGCTCTTATGGCATCCTCTGAGGTGTCCTAGAGAGTGACCAGAAGATAGGTCAAGTTGGATTAGCCATGCTTCCTGACTGATAACCCTATATTCTCTAAAAATTCACACTCCTAACTCTAGTAGGTGTTATCAAAAGAATGAGCTATAATTGATTCCAGCTATAACAGTGATGTGTAAAGAATAAAGTATTGTCACCAAAATTAAAACAGTAATCAAAAGAACTTATCAACTGCTTTCTAATTCTTTGAATAAGGGTGATGGAAAATAAATGATAGGGTAGTTTTTAAAGAAAACAAGACATTATGGAAGCCATTGCTGATTTACTATCATCTTGCTTTGAAGTCCTACCATGCTTTTGTTCTTCTGTTTTGATTGGTTCTATCCTGGTGTGTTTTATTTGATTTCATAATATGTGATAGTATGGGCAAAATTTTTGAGGAAAATGAGATATTATAGTAACCATTGTTCATTTCCTGTTATTTGGTTTTGAAGTCTTGTAATTCTTCCATTCTTTTGAATGGTTTATATTACATTGTTATGTTTGATATTAATGTGTGTGAAGGTATGATCAACTCTTTCAAAGAAAAGAGCTTTTATGGTAGCTACTGTTGATGTCTGGTTGTCTGATTGTGAAGTGCTCTGTTGCTTGCATTGTTCTATTCTGATTTGCTTTGTTCTGTTCTCTTTTCTTTTATTCTCTTTAAAATGAAAAATTAGAAAAAGTAAATAAATGGGCAAATTGGAAGTGGTTGGAATACTATCACCCTGGAAAACAGATCACGTCCACAGAGAGACAAGTAATAGCTCAGAAAAATCACACCTTGGGCTCTACATCAAAAAGGATCCCAAGATATTTGTACCATCTACATATTTACTAAGTCAATCTTCCTTAACATCAAGACAAGGCTAAATTTCACACAAAACCCGCTCTAACATTTCTGTTTCTGTATCTGCAACACACTCATGAAACAATTTAAAACTTGTACCACTAACAGCAATCACAACTTACACATTAGCAAAAGTACTTCTGTCCTCTACACAGAAAGGATGAGAACCAGGCCTAGCAGGAGAGAGAGTCAGGCGACTGGTGATTCTCCATTAAATAATACGTGTTTTGGTCACTTAAACATTGTACTTAATCAATAGTTCATTCTGGTTTCATCCAGAAGTCTTTTCATGAAGTTTCATGTTCAGTTTCTCATATCCCATTAGATTGTTGTCCAGGACACGGATGCAGGGACATGCTTTCATTGTGTTCTTATGGACAGACAAAATTCTGGTGTCTCATCTGACCCAGGGGCAGGATATGTGTCATTCATCTGAGATGACTTGCCTGTTTGGGCATTAGCAAGCCCTCATTTTTTATGGGGTCAACTTAAAAATGCTTAGTTGTTAGAAAGGAGCGATAGATTGAGACAGCTCAGGGTTCCTCCCTCTCTAATTTTTAGCAAAAAAAGTCTTCACAGAAGGAAAGTACCAGGAAAATATCATAAATTACATAGAAGCATTTAGTCTTTTCTTTTAATTGTCAACACAAGTTAGTGAGATAATTTGGACAGAAGTTATTACCTTTAGCCTAGAAAGGTAAAGAATGGGGAATCTTAAGAGCTAACACTGCCTTCCTATCAGTGGGAGATCAGGCTGGAAGGGAAACTGAGTCAGAAAAGACTTGACTAAAAAGAAAGTTAAACACTTAAAATGATCAATCAAATAAGATAAAATTTACATTCCAAAATTTACAAAGAGGGAGATACAAAGAAATGAGACCAAACCAAACCCAAAATCCAGCACAGCAAACATTGTCCTGTAGTGACCAGTCAGAGCATCAGAAGTAGTCTGTGACAAGATGTGAACCCCAAAGGGCTTGAGTAGCTTCACCCTTATGACACTTCTTGGCTACCTGCAAGGTTAGGGGGCACATGGCAGAGAAGTAACAGTTTGTGGTAGTTGAATGCAGCAAATGCAGCAGGAAAAGAGCACAGGCAAGCCTCTTCCTGCCTCTTATATTTTTATCCAGTCTGCCTGCCCTAGGGTGGTTGTAGCACTCACACCCTTAATCTCAACATTGGACCATGAATCAGTTACAAACTGTAGATTCAGCCACCTCCAAAAAGCCCAACCGCCATGACTGCATGAGGCTTTGGGGAACATTCAGACACAAACCATAATATCTTGAGAGGTTTGTGGAACTGGTAATTCTATCTTTAACTTGAGGCATGTTCATCAATAGAAGCACCTCCATCCACAGTTATAATATGTCCTCATCTTCCACACTGACTTCATGGAATGCTTAGCCCCTTAATGTTTGTATCTAAATTAACTGTCCAAAATATTAGCTAAAATTTATAACACAAATAATACAATTGCAGAGAACTATGTGGAACTGTGGATAGTTTCATCCATTGTTAATGTAAGTATACAACTGTACAATTTTAAAGACAATTTGTCAGTTTTGCACAAAATTAAATATACTTTACAATCTAGCAATTTCCTTTACTGGTATTTCCCCAAATGAGTTGAAAATTTTACCTTCTCAAAATCCAGAAACTTTAAGATTCTTTATACAATATTATATTCCTCTCTAGAATGGATAATCCACAAGAGTATTTTTTTCTGGACACTCAACCACCTTCAAGCACTGATCAGTTACAGTGAGTAATCTACTGAGTTTTATTTTACTCAATTGTCTGTGTGATCATTTGTCTTGCTAACTATAATTAGCCAACAAAATCATTTGTTGCTAAATTACAGCACCTCTAATTTTTAAAGTATTTTAAGTCAAAGTTTAGAATGTCTAAATAAAACACATAGCACTTTCAAAATTACAATGAAAATAAATTACTTTTAACATGGATGACACTCCTTTACCAATTGTCTCCACTGTAACTTTTCTATTTTAACAAATGGCCAATGTGTTCATGATTTCAGGAACAGTTCTTGGCCTAAGGTGGCTTTTGGGAGATAAAGTATGCCTTCAACTGACTAATTAATTATGTGCTTTGCAGCCTGGCTTGGTTACAATTGTCTTCTCCATCAAGGCACTTCACTACTAACTGAAATTTTAATCAGCATGACCAATGCAGTTTAAGAAATAATGCTTTAGATAAGAGTAAGTAGAATTTAAAAAGAAGATAAACAAACCATTCTAATTGAAAAATAAGGTGTCTCTACAGACACTCTAGCTAAAATGAAAACAAAAACACACTTGTACATATTTATACTTTAAAATGGAAAAAAGATAAGGAGTTGGAAGAAAGCCTTTTCACATGTGTCTCCTCTACATTTAAAGAATTATTTGCTATGTAATTCTCTAAGAATAAACTCCTGAAGTACAAATCAATCTCAGGTGTACCATTCCTTCTTTGGGACAGCTTTTATTTAAAGGAAGAAAATAGAAAAATAATCTTTAAATTTCTTTTGTCTCTTGATGATATTTTTGTACCAGCAATCAAACTCAGGACCTCACAACTGCCAGGCAGGCACAGTGCCACTGAGGTATATCCCTGGTCCTCTTGATGAATTATGAAATTTTTTCAAACCACTATTTCAATTTGACATAAACCTGATTTTGTGTTAGAATAACATTTTTTCCTTTAACCAAAAAAACACAAAAGTAAAGAGTCATGAGCTCATGAACCATTGCAATGCTGTGATGATTACAACAGGAATTTAACCTGAATACATCGTGAAATTATGCACATCAAGATCTCTGCATTTCTGATTTCGTCCCTCAAATGAAAAGAGTATATTTGAACAAAGGCAGTGAAAAAAGTGCATTTTACTGATGATAGTTATTAATGTTTTATAACTGACATCTGCTTAAATTTCTGTTTATAGACATTAAACCTTTTTGTGTAGCTAGTCAACATACTCTCCCCAAAATATGAATAGCATCATCAAGCTATGTTTGTATTAAAATTTTGAAAAATAAAATTCAATGACTTTTTATGAAATTAGTTCTCAAAACTGAAACACTTTATCTAAAAGATGTGCAATTAATCCATCATTGAATGTTTCCATGGTACTATAATTTAGCTACTTGAGAGAAAGTGTCAGTGTTTATTCCTAACATGCTCTGAAAAAGTAACCTTTAACTGTGCAAATAATTTATCTGATGAAATTCATTAAGAATGCCATCATGGAGCAGGAGACATATATGAGCCATCATTTTATTTCCCTTGAAAAATTTGTTTCATATCAGGATGATCATGGCCCATAACTTGCAATTATTTGGAGAGACGAAAACACATTTGAAGCTAAAAGACAGGTGTAATCTATAGTCCTCCACTTACAGGCTTTATGCAATTTCCTTAAATTTGTTGTGCCTCAATTGCTACTGGATTTAGTTGCCATTTCTGACATTGTTTCTTAAGAATGAAAATAGTGTGCGTTTCCTTTGCTTTCTGTCCTTCACCAAGGTACTACTAGGAAGTATATTTTAAGCTACATTATAAAGGCTGGATGCTCCTGTTTTAGAGACTGACTTACACCATTCAATAGAAATTGATGAACTAGAAAGTTCATTGCAGGTTCAAGCAAAAGGGAATTTCCTACTGGATTACAAATAGTAATACTGTGCCATTATTCTCAAAGTGTATGCTATTTTTAAAATGAATATTCTTAGTTTCTAGAAATTCCATATTTGGTTCTGGCACTAATCCAAACTCTAGAATTGTTATTACTCATAACTTAGAGGGTGGTCCTGGTAATGCCAGGGACAAAATAAAATTATACTTGGATGCAGAATAAAATTATGCTCAGTAACTTTCCATGTGTGTTGGCGATGTGCTTGATTTTCTATCCATCTCCATCTGAATATTGTTTTGACATTGTGGTGACAAAATAACAAATAAAATGCTTAGACTATTACAGTTTCATCTTGCTTTTTACCATTTCTTGGACTGTAAGATTAGTTGTAATACTAATTTGAATCATATTCCATATATGATGCAATTACCCTGATTGAACAGGTCATTGCCTGGCATACTTCTGAGCTGATACCTAAGATACTCTGCTATATTTTGTTTCACAGATACTAGAAATTTCTGCCAGTGTGGCAGTCATCTTGGTTTGTATCACATTAGAAAAAGACAAGTAAATAAATAACTTTAAAAATATTTAAGGAACTTTTAAAACTTTTAAAGGAGGAGAATATTTTGATTTTAGATCAAGCCAAAACTTTCCATTTGATCATAGAAGATCAAGTCAAAAGTTACTATTTACATGACAAATTTTATTAGTAGAACTTTATTTTATTTATAGGGATAGTTTATAGAAACAATACATCATAGAAAAGATCTAAATTCTTTAGATCTTTAATTCAAGGGTTGCAAAGGAAACATAATTCCAAACTAGGAAGATATATCTCAAAAATAAAAAATTTTCCACTATGTTTGTGTTTATTATACAATTGTAGAACTATTTTCCTCTTCTCTTTTATCTGTTACAAAGGTAAGGCTTCTCTAATCTGCATATTAATCAAATGATATGGATTTCCTATTTTTCTGACATATCTTACCCTTAATTTATCCACCTTCCAATTACTAAAAACAATAAAAATCAAGTTCTCATCCATATAATGTAAGAACTTCTTGGAGAATATATAGCAAAACATTCTGTTTTTCCCACCCATCATACTCTTAATAATTAATAATAGCATATACTTGAGTAGGAATTTAATTCTAGTAGAGATTAAAATTGGAATTATAATCTCTAAAGACTAGCCTTGGACAGTTTTCTCAGACTCTGGAAGACATTTCAATTTGGAGAGCTTCTTACGAGTGTGTCCAAGAGAGACAGCGCACTCCTACCTTTTCAGGCTTGCCCTCAGATTAAACCAAGGCACCACCAACACCTCTATCAGCTTTCTCTGTGTGACCCTTCATTTTGATTTCAGGAATATTGCAATTCATTCAACAAGGTGAGGTTTACTTCTGTTATGATCTACTGCTGAGAAGTATGAACAGGGCCATGTGTTTATTGTGACAAATATTGTTGCCAAAAACTAGTTTAATATTTAGATTCAAGAAAGTCTCAGAACCCAAACATTGGATGAGAACTTAAATTAGTTGTCTCTTTTTGGTCAGGTATTCACTAATGTTAATTTTGGTTTTCATTATGCACATTTTAAAATATGTACACTTATGTATAAAAATGTAATAGGATATTGAAGTCATATTTTTCTTTTACCTTTACCTTTGTACTTCTTTTATTATCTTAATCTGTTTTAGTGGGTTTTAAATCAAAAACTCATGAGAAAAAATTTTTCTGATACTTCAATTAACATGGTTGATGTGATTTGGGGTTAATGTTATGTATTCAAAGATAAAACTAAAATACTAGAATATGGCTGAATCTCTTCCTTTTTAAATTTCAAACTGAGTCTAATTTCACATATACATTTAGAAGCACTAAATTCTAGATATCAAATCGTATAATTAAAAAATATTCAAAGGCATATATGCCCCAGTAATTGAGCACCTGACCCATTTTCTAAAATTTTTTATCAATGACTTTCACATTTTGCAAAAACTTTGTTTCTATATTTATAGACAGTTAACACTTCTTCATCAGTCTGTGCATAATCTATCAGTTTGAATAATGCTTATTCACATAATTAGGTTGGCTTATTGAGATTCAACACTGTGGGATGCTTTGATGTAATCAGTGGAGACTGAACTTTGTTTTCTTGCTTAAAAAGATTCACCACATGTTTAAAATTAACATCCTTTATAATAACAAAGCTTAAATAGAATGTGTGTGTAAGAAATCTCAATAACAAATATGTAAAACACTTCCAGCTGAAGATTCAAATTAAAAGCGCTTCAAAGCAGTGATGTCTCAGCTTGTGCTTTGAAGGGAGGTTAAGTACAGCGTTGAGGAGAGAAAACAGTTCTATGGAGCTTCAAATGGGTGAAATGGGGAGTAGCAAAAGTTATATTGATGTAGTAGCAGTGTTCAAAATTAGACTGAGAATCACTTCAGTTTGCAAATGGAGAGCAGTTATAAGATGTAATAATAGAAATTAAAGTTAAGGTGTAGGGGTAAGTTATGAAAAGCCATTAGTCACACAGAACTCACACACTAACTCTCTGATTTAAAACATTTGTTTGCCACGTTTGGTTGCCTAAAATGATCTGTTCACATTTCCCTGTTCTACTTCAAATGTTTCTTTTTTTCTGTTACACTAGGCTGCCTATAAGTCTCTAGAAGCCCTGGATTCTTTCTGTAATGTTTCAAGATACACTTCCTACCTCCTGGAATAAATATTTTTCCTTCAGTCCATTAGCAATATCATTACTTCCATTACCACATATAAAGCATAACTCTAACTCTTTGCTTTATGTTATTCATAATGTTGTAAACTGTCAATTACAGGGAACATATCCCTTTTTATTTCTGGAGTTAGTATTCACTATAAAGTCTATATCAAATAATTTTTATTAAATATGCTAATAGATAAAAATAGTCACTTTAATTTTTTTCCAAAATATACTCAAGTAGAACATAAGATATTATTAAAATAGGGGAACATTTTCATTTCTGTGAGTCAAAAAAATTACAACCATATATTCAGGAGAACAAATATGTACTCTATTTGTGTGTTGAATCTCAAATTTCCCATTTAATATATGAAAGTTATCAAAAACTCAAATGAAATTATGCCTTTCTAAGGAAACATTTTAGATTCTGTTCTCACTGTAATACAAAATGAAATATCTAGTATATTTTTTAATCACTTTATGTGCATATTTCTAGATGGTATATTGCTTTTTCTCAATCAATTTTAGGAATTGATATGAGCTTACATTTATGGAATGTGTTTCATTATCACATATTCCTCCTTCAAATACTGCATGATAGTTTTAGTTAAATCACCATTTTATTATTTTACAGGAACTGTAAGTTCTGATTAACACTGAGCTATGCAGTTTCCAACTGTTTTCATTTTCTGTTTCTTTTTTACATGAATATCTTTTTCATCCATGGCTTAAGTTTTGCTTAACTTTAAATTGTTTAATGCCTAACTGACCAACCATAGTCATGTTGCTTCAGCCAAAAAGTTATTATGAAGAATGTTAAAATGATTTCATTTCAGGCATTTTTGACCTATGTTTTATATTTAATTAATTTTAACACCATTCTACATGATTCTGTGAGTAGAAATTTTTTTATTGCTTGAATAAGATAGCAGGTTTTCTCACTAAAAGTAATAGAATCTCACTCCAAACTGATGTAGATAGTAAATTTACCAAACCTCATGAAAGATAATTTCAAAGTTACGTAATGACAAGGCTTGTTTGTTGTGGTGGTAAAATGGTTCATTACATGAGTGGAAGTGATTGTGATTCATTGATATTTAAAGAAATGCTATCCTCAACTCTAGGGAGCTCAGATGTGAATTCACAAAGGATAGTAATAAATACTGTGCTGTGTTCAAAGTTGTCCCCTTCTTCCAAGCAGAAAACTTTTCTTTGACTATGTGATTTTGTATTTTTATTATAATAAGAACTCTATATCTTATTGAAGCACTCTTATGAATCATCTCACATATACTCTAGAAAAACTTATCTAAATTTCAAGGTATTAATAATAACAAGAACAATAATAACCCTATTGATTGCATATGACAGAACTATACACACTAATTTGAACACATCTATGAGAAGCATGTTTTCCTTTTTGGGAAATAAAAATACAGTGCTTCTTCATGATGAGTCATGAAAAGTAAAATTAACTTAATCCCTCATTTTCATCAATGAGTAATGAAACTCATTATCAGTTTAATACGTACAATTTTAAAATGGGATGAAGCAAAGCTAGCAATTGAAACAACTGACTAATCATTATTATGTGTTTGACACTAAATTCATAGACCTGCCAGAATATTCTACACACATTGAATCTGGGGACTTCATGACTTTACAACATTACCTGAAACTGTCACAATCTGTTTGTTAATAACATCACAAGATTTTGCCCATTTATCAAGGCCCAGTAGAAACTCCTCTACTGAAGTTTATTTCCACTTTCTTCAAAAGTCTTCAGAACTGCTTTTTATATTACAGTGACTTTCTGTGATGTTTATTTTGTTCTTTTTTTTTTTCAATTGCAAACTTACTGGTAAGTTTCTTGAGGTAGGACAACAGTTGACATATGTGAACTCTCCTATGGAATTGAGCACTGTACCTTGCATATATCAAATACTTAACATTTGTTGAATAAATGTATTCTAAATGTGAAAATAATCAAAATGTAATAAGCACATAAACTTTACGGGAATTATTGATTTTTAAAATCTTAAATGTCACATTTTTCATTACTAATTTTAAATGTTTTATCAGGTTTTTTTATAATTTATCAATAACAACATAAAGCTAACACAGTTTTTGAAAAAGCTGACTGTTATGAACTTCATATAGAAATTGGTTCAAATATTCTACTGAAGGTGAAAGAAATTTCTGATGTTAGTTTAGTGTGAGATGCCTCCATTTTTAGCAATACCTGATGACCTTGGATGGAACAATGATAGGTAATCTGCAATGTTCTCTATGTATCATAAACTATTATAACTATATAGCAAATAAAATTATAGATGGAAATAAAACATTGTATGTTTACACTTAGGCTACAGAAATGTATTTTATTTTTATTCCTTTCATTGTTTAAAGACTCTCTCCTTTGATATGTGTGACTTTGAATTTAAAACCTGAAATATTGACAGCTTCTGTGGAGGTTCTGAACGATTTTATAATAAGTGAAATTTTAAAATTTTAGTTTCAGTTGTACCTATAATGAATAAGTTTTCACTGAAGTAGAAATTTTAAAGTCATTAATGTAATGCAGAGGCTATGGAATTTGTCCATGTAATTCTAGCCTCATGCCCGGTTTCACGGTGTATCACACTTCCTTTTATGTTCTTTAAAAGCAAACAGATCAGCTATGAGTAACAGATTCATTGTGAGACAAAATATTTGCCTTGAAACTGTTTTAAGCTTTTAGAATTCAGAAAAGTGTTACCTTTTTATACATTTATCTAAGATATACTCTACATCCAAGGATATAAAGTTCCCTGCTTATAGAAGTGTGTCTGAGCCTTTTCCCTGACATCTGAGCATTTAGTAAAAGATAAAGGAACTTTCTGGGGCATTGGTCTTTCAACAGTGCCACTAATCCCTTAACTCTGGTTTGAAAGTGTTGTGCATTTTGAGATAATAAAAAAGTCCTTTCACATTTTATTGACAATTTTGTCAAAAGGTTTGTGTATCTCAAATGTAGGTATTTGTACACATATAAATATATTAATATAGAACTTGCAATGCTAAAAAGCCCATCTTCTGGATGTAATTTATGATATTTATGACAATCAGAGATTAAATTTGCCTTGCTCTTATTCTTATGTTGTGTAACAATAATGGGATGATTGGCATATGGCAAGAAATGATTTGGTTAGAGAACATTTCTAAGTTTATGTGACTTGATAAACTGAACTTGACATTGTTGGTGTCCCGTGAATATTAATGTATTTTTATGATGTAGAATGTGAAAATTTATATATTTTCCACTAGCTGGTCTTCAATAAATACTTGTCTTCAATAAATTCATTAAGTATTTATCAGTATCTAACATAATCATGGGTACTAAATTTTGTAAATTCTAAAAAAGCAATCCTATGAAAACTGAGTTAAAAACTTTGAATTGTAAAATATTAGTGAAATTAAAAGTATTTTGTAAAAATAAAAATTCCTCATATGATAATAGAAATATCTAGTTTAGAAAAATCTTGAAAAATGATGCTGTCATAATTATCTAAACAACCTAAAATATAAATAGTCTTGATTTGAAGAAAACCAACATTTTTCCCATATTACTACCATTGTAAGCTAGTGTTTACTAGTGTTCACTAGTGTTTACTCTTTTACTATCTGAGGTAATTTTTGTGTAAATATTTTGTATTTAATTTCATAATGTTCCTGTAGCCACTTTAACCCACAGGAGAACATCAGGCATAACTAGACAAATTTGATACAGTTATAGAACAACCTGAGACTCAATCTAGAATCTCTTAGATTTCTGGAAAAAAGATTAACTTTTTATCAACACTGTCAATGTCATATTTTTATTTAACCAATGACAAGCAAATGCCATAAGTAGTAGCCGCTGAGACAGCTTAGTTCCATGCTTGAACTGAACAAAATGGTAAAAATGAAAATAGCTTAATGGAAGAAAAATGAGTAAAGCAGAAGTGAGGTACAGTGCAGTTTTGTGGGTGATTTTACATGGGAAGGTATCATAAATGTTATACAAACTTGGAATGATTTTATGATAAATTTATTCTAGAAATACAAATGAGTCTTTTCTATCAATAGTTACAGCCTGAGCTTGTATTTGTTGGACATTTACACGTGTGTCTGTATGACAATTAGCTTGCTTAACACTTAATCTGAATGGAGAATGGAATGAGGGTCACATATTTTAAAAATGAGTCTATCTTTATGAAGTGTAGTAGTTAATGCTAGTTTTGATCTTTTTTTATCCCTTTATCTCCTCCCTTAACCTTTTCTTCGATCTTGCTCTATTTCCCACTACATCTCTCCTTTATTTATTTTTTTAAACTAACCGTACTTGAGTTTTATTTTATTTATTTGTTTGTTTATTTTGGTTTTTGGTTTTTTTTTTTTTGGTACTGGGGATCGAACTCAGGACCACCCCCTTGCAAGGCAGGCACTTATGCCACTGAGCTAAATCCCCAGCCCCCACATTCCTCCTTTATATATTTTACACACACACACACACACACACACACACACACATGCTCTTTAGTTAATCTATATAGAGACTTCTTTTTGGTATATAGATGGCAAGAAGTGAAAATCACACAGCTTAGTTTAAGTAGGAAAGCACTGTGAAGGACTGAATCAAACTGATGTAACATCCATAAATTGCCTTCCTCATTCTTGCCACAAATTTTTATGTACTCATATGACAATATTCAAATCCAAAAGTTCCTCCAATCTAAAGAACCACTAGTTCCTTTTGATTACATTATATTATATTTTCATGTTTTATAAGTAAAAATATAGAAATTAATTCTACTGCAAATATAATGAAATAAAAGCAAATATTGACAACATCTTAAATAATTTACTGTAGAATTGCTAAGGTCCTTAGATACCATGTAATACAGAGCCCTCATTTTTTCATAAACTGTCATCTGAGATGGGAAAAAAATCTATGTGTTATTAATGTTGTTAATTAAATTTCATTGTACTTAGCCCTTGTTTTATTTTGCAGAGATTTAATATTTTAAAGCAAGAGCCCTACCTTTCTTCTCCAATTGACAATGTCTTGCAAAGAGGATATTTATTTCAACTCATTCTCTAATCAACTAGAAAAGTGGCTTGGCCCTAAGTGTCCTCGCTCTGGTGTTGCTAAGTCTAAGCAGCAACAGACACGTTTGTCTTCACTGTTCTTGACCACACGTCAGCATCGCTGCACACTTAGTCCCCGCTTCCCACAGCCCTGCCCACTGCTCTCCTCCACAGCATTTACTTCCCTCTTTGTCACTCATTTTCAATTTTACTTCTTTGCATTCTGCTCTTCTACTTGTGCTAGATTGATTGATTGATCACTCAGTCGTTCCTCAGTTTTTACAGTAACTAGGATTTAAACTGAGGCTTTCACAATGATCTATAGTTTTTTTAAACTCTTATGTTTTGTTTTGAGATAGGTTCTCCCCACTAAGTTGCCCAGGCTGTTCTTAACCATATGATCCTCCTGTCTCAGCCTCCCAGAGTTCTAGGTTAAAGACCTGCACAGTCATGCCTAACCAGCTGCACTTCTCAGTGGTACAGAAACCTTTACTGGATACCGTACATTCCTTCCTTCTGACAACTGTTTTCCAAGGTCAGTGTGTGGACCATTTTCAAGCAGATTCTTCAAAGGCTTTTTTCTCATTCATTCTAGCTATCCATTGAGCTCTTTTTTTTTTTTTTTTTTGAGCTGTTATTGTGACTCACATCTTTCTCATTTAGGAACTCAACCTGGCAGCAATTTCTATCTTTAATGTTGTTAACCACATCTGACTCTTACAGTGACTCTTAGACATGCAATATGCCACTTCTAGACACATTTAGTTGGCAAAGGTAAGTCACATATAACATCCTGATTCACGTGGAGAAACATCTTGTAATAAACAAGAGTACACCAATTATGTGAGCAGCCTAATTCTCAAAGGAGCAAGAAAGAATTAGCACCTGCAGGTTAGAACAAATCAGTATTACCAATGTAATAACCTAAAATGATATTGGTCTCCAGTGTGATGTTAATTCTACTAAACCACCCCAGACTTGATCTTGCTATTTTTATAGGTACAGAGAGAAAAGTGAACTTCACTACAATTTTTAAATGGGAATAACATGTTAAAGGTCTGTGTAATACAAGTTCCATTCATTGCCAGTAATATAACTGAACTGTAAAGTGCATATATACTGTGACTCTTTTCTATATAAAAACAATTTACTGCAGAGATTTGTTCACAGTTCATTAAATATTGTACAAAACTGGTATGGAACTTTCAAAAGCATGTTTAAGACTTTTATAAATGACCCCTTGGATATAAAGTAAAATAAAACCCGACTTTGACTTCTGCCATATCTGGAATAGAAACACATCCATCACGCACTGCCCACAGAGCAAGACGAGCTTCAGTGCTGAGAAAGTTTGTGTGAAAATATTCCCTGAAAGACAGAACATGGCTGTTTTATTTGTTTAGGAATTGTTTTCCAGAATTAACAGTTAACAGAGGCCTTCAGCTGTAGGTTTTAAGAGTAACCTTCTGTACTTTAAACTGCATGATTTGCCAAATTCAGTTAGAAAAAAAATGTAATAGAATATTTTCTGAAAAGTAATCTAGAATTTTTCACTAACAAATGAAAATTTCTTGTACAAGCCTTTTCCAGAACTCATTTTTTTTCACATTCTTGAATGAACTGGCAGATCAATCAAAATTTTCTTTGAGTGTGATACTGTGCCAAGTGATTTGAAGGGTACAATTGAAATATATAAAATGATTCTTGCCCTGAAACTAGCTACAATCAAGGTGGATGCTTAAGGCAAGATTTAAAAACGAAGAATAAATCAATTCTAAAAAAATTGCAAAAAACCTCAGTGGAGATCACTTTCAGTTCAGATTGCAAAACTTGTCTGATCCAAGCCTATACATGAGGAAAAAGAGTACGCAAATGGAAATTGAAACACTTTGTAAGGTAGTTTTACATCTATTATATTGATGAATATTAAAAAGTCTAATGATATCAAGTTTTATAAGAGAAATTTATCTATTGTTGATGAAACAATATTCCAAATACTTGGGAAATCCATTTGGTACTATAAATGATAGTTTCATGTCCTCAGACTCAGTAATTTAATGATTAAATATATTTCTAGAAAACATTGAAATTAGATACAAAGAAATACATATGAATGTTAAAAATAGTATTGTTCATAAAAGCAAAATTCTGAATTAATCCAAATTTTCATCAGTGCGGAATAGATAAACGCGGGTTGGATTCCTGCACTGTAAAGCACAGTAGTGAAAATGAATAAAGGGCAGCTCGTGATAATATGACTAGATCTTAGGAATCCTGGGTGAAAGGCAAGTTATCCAGAAGGCTATGGTTTTTACAAAAGTATTTAATATGTAAATGGTTACCTACGATATTAACAATGACAGAATATAGTCAGTAAGGAAATCAGCAAGGCTACTGATACAGATAGTGTTTTATTTCCTCAACTTGGTATATGTCTATGTTCCTATATATACATACATGACCTATGTTCACTGAAAAACATTAAAAAATGAACATGTAGGTATGTTTTTCTTCATTTTATTATCAATTTTAATTCCATATAATTTTAGTAAATCTATATATTTTTAAAATGTATAATACTGACAGCTACATTATATTAATTTTTTTGTAAGTTGTATCATGTATCATTTTATAATGTATAGATATTGCATAATGGCACAATTAAGCATGAGGGAAAATTATAAAGCTTTTAGAATACTAGATGAAAATGTCTTTATTACTTTAGAGTACGAAAAGATGTCTTAACACAGAGCACAAAACAAAAAAGACTGACATACACAACTATGTTATATTTAAAGATACATATAGAACTAAACACAGTGAAGACATTTATAACTGTAACCTGAAAGGGGGATGGTATGAACAATGCATTAGACACACTTCAACTATTTTTTAAAAGAAAAACACTAATAATATAAATTAGCAATGATAGTCATTTTGCAAGAGGAATGATGAGGCAAATGAGCGTGCTATGTATCGTTTGTAAGAGGCGTGTCTAAAGCAAAGTGTTCCTGGAGAGGTGGTGCAAGTCTGCAGAGGCGCAGTTCTCTGGGTGACCCAGGGGCCTCCATAGATAGATGCACAAGCAATGGAGCGGCGCATGCTGGGGACTAAAGTGATTGGTGAGTTATTAAGGTTCAGATTCTTTCCGGTAAAAGGTGATTGGCAGCAGCACTTCTGGAAACGGACCAATAGAGGTCAGAACTGAAACGGACCAATAGAGGTCTCGGGGCTGGCGCCATCTAGCGGCTCCAAGTGATGCAGAGCGGGGCAATGGAGTTCGCACTGACAGGACAGGGAGTAGAGACCAACACGGCAGGGATCTGAGTTCAAGCTGGCAGGAGTTACTTAGAAGGTTTTGGGCTGAAAAGGAAGGTGCCAGCCCTCACAGCCAGAAACAAGAAGCAGCCTGAGCTTCAGTGGAACTAAAAACCCAGGTTTGCTGGGATCGTCTCTCCACCCATAATTCTCTACCTGACTTGCTGAGATCAGTCAACACAGATTTGGATTCTCTCTGCTGTTTCTCTCAACCAGTGATAGCAGAGACAAATTCTAGATTCATTTTCGAATTTTTTCCTTTCTATTTTTCTCTTTTTCTTGATTATTCTTGTTTTATGAGTGATAACAATGTTTCCAGGTTTTTTTTTTGTTGTTGTTTTGTTCTGTTCTTGTCTGTTTCTTCCTCATTTCTTTACCATCTGTCATTTTCAACAATTTCTAAAGCTTGTACAATCTTCATTTGTCCTCTAGGCTTGCTTCTCGTCCCTTTCTCTTCTATTTCTATATTTTTCCCCTAACCCCTTTAAGTTTTTCTCTTCTCAGGGTAAAAACATCATATTGAAGAAGACATTTACTGTACGCAATTTTATGGCTTGTTGTAGAATTGACTATGTAACTACAAATCCTGTTCACACAGTTAAAAGTGGAAAATTAATAATCACCACAGTTTAACATTTTCTGTGATTTGTTTAATGATACTGTTATTACTAATTTATTACTTCAGTCCAGGCAAAATGATTGTTTTAGTCAGTTTTTCTTCCTAGTATCCCAAGACTGAGATTACCAAAGGGTAATAAAAAGTACAGTATTCCAATGCCCAAGAATCAGAGCTGGGTAAAACAGCAGGCAACCTCTCATCCCCAAGAAATTGAAGACGTATGATTTTGAACAGAATCAAAATCCAAAAGCCACGTACACTTGGAAGACATCTCTGGATAATCATTTCTTAATGATTCTCAATACTAACAGCAAAGATATATTCTATAATCAATTTATAAGGATCAACACAGAAATTAAACTGAAAAAAAAATAGAAAATGTGGAGACATTGAAGCAAGATGCAATCCCAGACTTCCAGTTCATCAAAGGCAAACGCAGGAGGCAATGAAGTGAAACACTTTGAACCTTGGGATCTTTAAAGGGGTAATAATAGAAATAGCAAAATGAATGAAGCACTAGAAAAAAATCAAATCAAAAATAACTTCTCAGGTAACTATGGAGATGACAGCCACAATGAAAGGCACAACGAATGAGTCTAGAAAGGACACAGAAAAAAATTAGAGACTAGGAAATTGATGTAAATCATGAAAACACAACAGAGGAAAGAAATGGAATGCCTAAAGCAAATTCAGTCAGCTATCCAGGAAATGAAAAATTCCATTGAAAGTACATAAAACACAATGAATCAAGGTGAGGATATAATATCAGATGTAGAAGCCAAGATTGAATTTACTAATTATGAAAAAAAAAGATTTCTTAAAAATAGCAAGGGGCCACAAGTCTAACAGCTGCTGAACAGAGTCACGTAAAAATAGGCAAGCCTAGCAGTACCCTGGAGGAGAACAAGTAAATTCACCCTTCCCATGAGTCAGAAAAAGCCACGCTGGGGATGAGAAGAGTAAGAAGAACAAGAAGCCGATTCACCGTTCTCATGAGTCAGCTGGTGCCTGGGCTGGGAGACAAGAATACCCACTTCCAAAGTACCCAGCTGATTCAGAGGTCAGGCTGAGTTAATAGCATCCGAGGTACCAAAACAACTTAATGCTTCTATTTTTAAACAGACTATTGCAGGCCTAAAGCCAGTAGTCTGAGCATCTATTAAGAGGATAACAATATGCAATATAGCTAATATGGGGGATTTCCTGCTGTCTTATTTTTGAAATCCAATGTTGTTCACACTGTTTTGTTCTGTTCTATTTTTTTGTTGTATTCAATGTACTGCGTTAATTGGTTTCATTTTGTTTTGCTGTGTGGATTTTATTATGTCTGATGGTATGGGTAGCAATTTTGAAGATAGCAAGAGGTATTATGGTAGCCACTGTTGATTTCCTATTATACTGCTTTGAAATCTTATACCACTTTCACTGTGTTGATTGGCTTTATTCTGTTTTATTTTGTTTGGTTTTATTCTCTTTAAATTATTCTTTCATTTTTTGTTTTGATTGGTTTTATTTTGTTTAGGTTTTTTTTATTTTATTATGTCTGATGATATGAAAAGCTATTTTGAAGAAAACAAGAGACATTAAGATTGCAATTGTTGATTTACTATTTTCTTGTTTTGAAGTTTTGCATCACTCTTATTGTTCTGCTTGGATTAGTTATATGCTGTTTTGTTTGATTTTATTCACTTTAAAATAAAACTTTAAAAATAAAAAAGAATAACATAAAATTGGAGTCAACAAAAAAGCAGGAGATACCACAAACAAGAATTAATCACAGAAAACTTCTTAATAATGGTAAAACAATTTGACATACAGCTTAGTGAAGCATACAAAACTCCAATTAGCCATGATCAAAAAAAAGTCTACCCTAAAGCATGTAATAGTGAAGATTTCAAAAATTCAACTGAAGAGCAGAATATTCTAAGCTGTTAGAGAAAAGAAATCATGTAAGAAGGAAAGCCCCAACAGAATTACAATAGACTTCTCAACACAAACCCTTAAGTCAAGGACAGCTTGGAATAAGTTATTTCAAGCCCTAATGGAAAACAATATCTGACAGTTTGATGTACCCTGCAAAACTGTCTTTCAAAATTGTAGGTGAAAAAACATAGGTTCAGTGACAAAGAATACCTAAGGTAATTCATGATCATGAAACCAGTACTCCAAAATATAGTGAAGGCCATTTTGGAGAGACATATTCAAGACTACAACTCCATGGACCAAATAGAATCAAATCACCAGGCAAGGCAAGTAATAAAACATAGAGGGACAGAAAGAGACCAAAGACAGAAAATAATATGACAAAGGAGAATCAATACATATCAGTTATAACCATCAGTGTTAATGGTCTCAATTCTCTAATCAGAAGAAATGCACTGGAAGAATGCAACAAGAAATGATAACCAATAATATGCTGTATACCAGAAACACCATTAACTCAAAAGAAATTAATAGAATGAAAATATAAAGAAGACAAATAATAATCCATGAAACAGGAACTTGGAGAAAAGCAGGGGTAGCTCTTCTGTTTGCAGAAAATATGGATTTCAATCCAACACCAACCCATAGAGATGAAGAATGTTACAACATCCTTGTTAAGGGAAAAATCCAAGAGGAAGTGATAAAAAATTATAAATATATATTCACCAAATACTAACACATCCAATTATATAAAGCAAATATTAACAGATGCAAAAAACCCACAAATAGGCAATAGTACAGTTGTAGTGAGGGACTTTCCATACCACATTGTTACAAATAGACAGATCAACTAGACAAAAAAAATCAACAAAGGATTATCAGAATTGAACCAAACTTTTGAACAAATTGAGTTAGTATGTATCTATAGAGTACTATACCACACAACATCAGAATACACATTTCTCTCAGCTGCACATGGGGAATTCTGCAAAATAGATCAAATTCTAGCTCATACAACATGCTTAAGTATATGCAAAAGGACTGAAATTGTTTCTTTCCCATTATCAGAAAATAGTACAATGAAACTGAAAATCAATGGCAAAAGACACTACAAAAATTCAATCAACATAGAAACTGAGTAACAATCACCTCAACAACCAAAGATCAGAGATGAAATTAAAGAAGAAATTAAATAGTAACTACAATTAAATGATAGTGCTGATAAAACATACCAGAATTTATGGAACACAATGAAAGCAGTGTTAAGAAGGAAATTTATAGTGGTGAATTCTCACATTAGAAAAACAGAACAAGGTCACATATACAACCTAATAGTGAACCTCAATATTCTAGAAAACAAACAAGTCAAACCCAAAGCTTGTATGACAGAGGAAATTATAAAGATGACAGCTGAACTTAATCCAATGGAGACAAAGAATCAGTACAATGGATACAAAGAATCAATGAATCAAATAGTTGATTTTTGAAAGATCAAACAAAATTGATAAACCCTTAGTCAATCTTGTCACAAAAAAGAAAGAAAAAACAGTGATTCATTCAAGTAGGTATGAAAAGGGTGAAATCACAACAGATCCTGGGTAAATCCAGAATATCAATACCTACTTTGAGAGACTTTACTCTAGTAAGACCAAAAACACAGAAGAAATAAACAGATGCCTAGACACAGAAGAATTATTAAATGTTTAAAAGAAGATATCAAGGCAGGGATTTAGCTCAGCAGCATAAGTGCCTATCTTGCAAGCATATGGTCGTGAGTTTGATCCCCAGTGCCAAAAAACAACAACAACAACAACAACAACAACAAAAATCAATTTTTAAAATAACCCACTATCAGTCAATGAAATCAAAAATACAATTAAAAGCTAAGGTCCTTATGAATTTTCAGCTTAATTCTAGAGAAATTTAGAGAGAATAATGCCACTGCTCCTCAAACTCCTAAATGAAATTCAAAGGAAAGCAATAACCCCAAACACATTCCTAGAAACAAGTATTACCCTGATACAAAAGCCAGAACAATACAATACAATACAATACAATACAATACAATACAATACAATACAATACAAATACAATACAAATACAATACAAATACAATTTGTTGAACAATACAAAAATACTACAGGCCAATCTCCTTCATGAACATAGTTAACATATTCCCAATAAAATACTGAAAAACTGAATTCAGCATGGCTTGATTTGTGTTTAGATGTCCCCCCAAAAGCCTCATGCATTCATGATAGGATTTTTGGAAGCAACTGAATCTAGAGTTTGTCATGATTTATGGTCTAATGCTGGAATTAAGAGTTCAAATGCTACACCCACCTAGAGTGGGTAGCCTGCATCCAATATAAAGGAAAGAAAGTCTTGATCGCTCCTCCTCTCTTGTTGCTTTTGGTATCTTCCAAGCCCAAGAATAGTTGTACCTTTACCATACAACCCTGCCTTAGTGCCAGCACATTATGGACTGAAATCTCTACAAATGAACTGTTAAATAGAACTTTCCTCCTTTAAACTAGGATTTGGGGAATTTTGTCTCAACAATGAGACAAGTAACTAAGACAGAATTTGCTAACAGAGAAGTGGGGTCATTGCTGTGACTATAAATGACTATGAGGCTTAAGAGCTTTTTGGAATGGCTTGTGGGAAGAATTTTTAAAGTTTCAGATATACAAGCTGAAAAAGTTGAGCTGAAATGTCTTAAGCTACTCTGAACTGAAGATTCTGGTCAGAACTCAGAGGATCAGAAGGATGATAAAGACCAGGCCCAAGAGATTTTGGATGGGAAGAAGGACTGTATTTACTGCTGGACTCAAGACAGTGGTGTCATGGCTTGGCAGAAAGTTTGTCTGCATTTTGCTTTCATCCAGAGACTCTACCTGAGATTGAAATTAAGGGCTTCACACTAATTAATCTGGTAGAAGAACTTTCAAGGCAGTGGCATGGTAACTGTTGTGGCCTTTTAGCCAGATTTATGTTGAGAATCAAGGGAAAAGAGCTAAACAGGATGATTTAAAATGTTGAGAGTCTGAATAGAAATGAAGCTTCAATAAAGCTGTGGACTGCAGAAACAGAGCTGAAGAGATCTTGATTGCTGAGAAGGATCAGAAGAATAGAAAAAATGACCTGAACACATCACAAGAGGCCCAGGACTTTAGCTGTAAACAGACCCAAAGTTGCAAAAGAGAAAGACTTTGCTTTGAGAAGAAAGTTACAGAGCATCGCTCTTGAGAATGGTAGTAGCGCAGAGAATGTATTCCTCAGAGTTAGATTCAGAGGATGCAGCAATCCAGGTACTCAACCCCTACAGCCAAGAGAGAAGAACATCTAACTACTTTTCCACTTGGCAACAGATCTTGCCATCATCTACGTGGCACTGGTTTTAGATGAATGCCAAATGGAAGAGTTTTGAGTTCAGGAAGCCTTCAGCTCAGATTTCAGAAGGCCTGGGAGGCCCAGCAGTGTGTTCAAGAGTGAGCAGGATGTGAAGTTGTGAGTTTCAAGCCAGAGCTTCAGAAGTTTGGAAAAACCATAATGTAAATTGTCTGAGGAAAATTCCAAGAAGAGTGCAAGCAGGCCCAAGAGAAGAGCCATGCAAGGTACAACCACCAGAAACGCCATAGGGGCAGAGTCCCCCCTCCCCAGTTGCTTTAGTGTTCACACCTGGCCACAGCTTGCCTGTGAGGTTGCACTGGGAAGTATAAGAGTTAATGTTTGCCCTGTTGTAATTAAGACTTGCTTTGCTCCCATTAGTTTGTATTCCTCTGTTTGTAACTTTTGGAATGGAAATGTTTATCTTGTTCTATTGAATGTTGGAAGTGTTTAACTTTCACTTAATTTACATAGGGGCTCACAGGTAAGAGTTTCCTTTACATCTCAGAGCAGATGTGGGACTTGGGCTTTTCAGCAATGCTGAAATTGTTAGGACTTTTGCAACTCATGGAGGTTTATTAAATGCCTTTTCTGTAAAGTAGCATAAGTGAGTATTTGCGGGAAGAGAGTTGGAATGTCAGGTTTTGTGTCTAGGTGTCCCCCTGACCCATCATTTGGTCATGGGTTCAGGCTTTTTGGAGGCAGCTAAATCTACAGTTCATGATTGGTTTATAGTCTAATGATGAGATTAAGTGTGTGAGTGCGTCAACCACACAAGGATGGTAGCCTGCATACAGTTTAAAGGTAAAAAGAGGCTTGCTCTCCCCTGCTCTCTTGTTGCTTCTGGTATCTTCCACCAGCATGTACCGTTGTCCCTCTGCTATGCCATCCGGCCTTAGCACGAGCCCATTATTGACTGAAACTTCTCCATTAACCTTGGGTTTGGGGTATTTTGTTTCAGCAAGGATAAAAGTCACTAAGACGGAGCATATTGTCAAGAAGATTGTATACCACAGTCAAGCAGAATTTATCCCAGAGATGCAGGGATGGTTAAACATACAGAAATCCATAAAGATAATATACCACATTAATGGAGTCATACAAAGATCACAGGATTATCTCAGTAGATTAAAAAAGAGCCCACCATACATTCATGAAAAAAACCTACATAGAACTGGAATAGATTGTCTTTATCTCAATCTGAGAAAAGCCATCTATGACAAACCAATATCCAACATCATAGAAAATGGTCAACAACCATAGTAAATGGTCAAAAACTGAAAGCTTTCACTTTAAAATCAGGAACAAGACAAGAATATCCACTATCACCACCACTTTTCAATATATTTCTGGAAAAATCAGCAAGAGCCATTAGAGAAGAGAAAGAACTAAAATTATTAAAGATAAGAAAGAAAGAATTTAAATTGTCATTATTTGCAGATTACATGATATTTTACATAGACGATCCCAAAAACTGAAAAAAAAAAAGATTTCTACATTTAAGGACCAAATTCAGTACCATAACTGCATGCATAGTCAGCAATCAAATTTTTAGTAGCATTCCTGCACACAAATGACAACCTCATTGAGAAAGAAATTAGAGAACAGTACTTTTCATTATAACATTAAAAAAATGAAATACTTAGGACTCAATCTAAGAAAGGAAGTCTAAACCTCTACCCAGAAAACTACAGTTCTCTGAAAAAGGATATTTAGGAGGACATCAGAACATGGAATATTGTCCCTTGTTCTGCTGAAAGAGGAACAGAAATAGTGAAAATGGCCATAATCCCAAAATTATGATACAAATTTTACACAACCACATTCAAAATACCATTAGCATACCTCACAGAACTATAAAAAGCAGTGCTAAAATTTATTTGGAACCAGAAGAGACGTAGAATAACAAAAACAATTTTGGGCAGCAAAGAAAAGCAGAGGGTATCACAGTTCTTGACACTAAATTATACTACAAAGTTACCATGATAAAAACAGCATGATGCTAAAAAAACAGATTTGAGGATGAATAAAACAGATTAGAAGAGGCAGAAACAACTTCAAACACTCTCAGCTATCTTATCTTTGGCATAGGGGCCAAACACATTTACTGGAATAAAGAAAGCACCTTTAATAAATGGTGCTGGAAGAATTAGCTATCCACATGCCGAAGACTAAAACTAGACCCATGTCTCTCAGCATGCACTGAACTAAAATCAAAGTGGATAAAATATCTAAATACTAAAACAGAAATATTAAATGTAATGGAAGATAGAATAGTTAGAAATCTTAAAAATACAGATGTATAAAAAACTTCGTATATCTGAATAAAACCCAACTCACACAGGAAATATTAAAAGCAACAACATTTGGGACTTCATCTCATTCAAAAGCTTCTGCACAGCAAAAGAGACCACCAACAGAGTGAAAAGACAATCCATAGAGTGGGAAAAAATTTGCACTATTCCTCAGCCAAAGGATTAATATCTAAACATATAAAGAACTCAAAATATCAGACAACTCAAATCTAAAGGCACAATCCAAAAGCAGGAATTGGAATGAATATATACTTAGATGAAAAAGCACAAAAGACAAAAAAAGTAACAAAATATCTTTAACTCCATTGGTCACTCAAGACAATTTAAAACAACAATGAGATTCCATCCCACTCCAAAAACAATGGCTATTTTCAAAAAATACTGTAATGGCTGTGGGGGAAAATGAACTCTTCCTCCCTGTTAGTGGGAGTGTAGACTGGTGCAACCACAGTGGCAATCAGTCTGGAAATTTCTGAAAAAATGTAAAAGTAGAAGTTTCATTGGACCTAGCTATTTCTTCCCTTGGTATCTTCCTCCCAAAATTAAAAGCATCATACCACAGCAATATATGCACACCCATGTTTACAGCAGCACAGTTTATAATAACTAGACCTTGGAAACAGCCCGAATGAATAGTTAAAGAAGATATATGGATTTTTTAATGCAATGAAATACTACTTTGAAATAAAAAGAATACACCTGAGAGATTTCTAGGTAACTGGATGAACCTTGAGACCATACTCTGAAGTGAAATAAATCAGACAATCATGTTGAAATATCATATGGTTTTTCTGATGTGACATAAAAATGTAAGTACTGAAATACATAATAGACATTGTGAAATAGTAAAAAAATACCAAATGGGAAGGGGAAATAAGGAGGAGGAGAGAGCAAGGAAGGAAGAAAATGGGAAGAAAAGGAGTAACAGGAAAAAATGAAAACGAAGCTTTTGTAAATAAGGGGATCAAGAATGGTTGAAGGAAAAGGAGGGAAAGGGGCAAAAAGAATAATCAGGATGCATATTTAAAACTTCCCTGTGAAGAATGTGAATATTATGTATATCAAAAAGGTGCCTATAAAATTAATTTAAAAATTTCCTAAAGAGAAAATATCCGATATCAACATCACCATGAATAACAATATTGAACAAAAAATAATTTCATAGAGTATTAACAGAGAAAATTCAGCATCACATTAAATTAGTAATGCGCTTTGATCAATTAAATTTCATTTTAAAATGTGAGAATGTACAAATGAAGGAAATTTTTCTATAGGACATAGAGTTTGACCAAAGGCATAAAACCAAAGAGGTTCTCTATTGACATTAAAAGATACGTTGATTAGCTCAGTATTAATATCTAATAGTTTAGAAGTTGTTTAGGGAGTACAGATTCATAAATCTTTATTATGACCTGTCTGTCCACTAATTTGACAAATATTTTTAACTTCAATTAAGGCAGCAAAGCAGCAAATTAGTGAAGAGGTAGCAAGTGACAAGAGCAGTCCTCTTTCTGTCCTTTATGTTATACTCAGGCTACCCTCTGAGTGTGTAGCACTCACACCCAGAGTGGACCTTTCCAGAAAAATGCCAAATTCTGTAGTTTGTTATATATATAGTTATACTTAAAGAAAAACACAGACAGCTGGACTTTTAAAATCATTAACCAGACATCTTGGTCTTGCCCATCGTAGCCAATATTACTTTACCAAATTCGGTAGTGTTAGCCAAGTTGTATAGAATTAAAATATTTATATGAAATAGAGGCAAGAAAAAAGAAAATTTAAGATTATTTGATCACAAGACAGAAAAATACATGGGAATTATCCAAAAACTAATACAATAAATAAAAACTTATTGGTAAGCAGTTTAAAAAGCAATTAGTCTTTATTTTATAAAAATATTTTTAAATAAATGATATAGTATATTTGTACTGATAGTAGTAACCAAACAATTAAATATAAAATTTCCAGTGAGTGCATATTATCTATTTGTGTTTGCCTCTACCTTTTCCAATATTCATGTAGGATTGAGAGACAAAAGAGACAGAAAGAGAAAGGAAAGATAAAACAATTTACTGAAAGATATAACAAATTAAATGAAAAAATAAAATACACTTCTGAATAGAAAATCGTTCATAGTAAAGATATAAAATTCTCCTAAATTACACTATAAATTCAATTGAAATCCAATTAAAATAACAGTAGGAAGGATGAGTGCTTGATTTAAAAAGAAATATTTATCTGGAAAAGTTAATATGGTAAAATAGTCAAAAAAATTGTGAGAAAGGTGTAATGAAGCAAAATATCATCTTAACAAATACTAAAAGTATCAAACCTAATAAAAAGTAACACAATTTGTTACCATCATCTATATATATATATATATATATATATATATATATATATATATAGTATATTCCATACTGCATGGAATACACACAAAGTATAGGACTTAATACTGATGGAATTTAAAGTCAGTGACAATAACTGAATCACACTTGGAGCAGTTTCTGTTTGAGACCATAAATAGTCACAAAGAAATCTCATATATATTGAAATTTGGGGTGAAAATAAGCACAAAAATATTATGAGAACTGGCAGTGTTTATTATAATTTTTTTTAATTAGGAGTCATTTTTTCAGGGAAAAGATAGACTGCTTTCTTTTTATCCAGTGTCTATGTAATTCTCAGCTTACTTTCAGAGTAAAAAAACAGGTTTTTCTCAAAAAGACTCTTTGTCTTTACTCAAAAAAATACATGTATTAGATACTATTCAATTAGGTCCACAGTCTGTTGGAAGTGAATCTTTTTCCTGTCTGTAAAACATACAATCATTTGCCACCCTTCCTGAAACTGGAGAAGCTTATCTTCTTAATGGTTAAGAGACAATAATGCTTCCCAATTGCACGGTGTTTGAGTACAAGTCCTAGGGATAGTTTACTTTAATCTCTGATAGAATGACTTAGAGTATGAGTAGAGCATAGAGGCAATGATTCATTTATGTTCCTTGAGGTGGGAGAACTCATCCTCAGTGTTCCTGATGGCTGTAGATGGCTGGGCCAACTCAGACTCGTCATACCCTTCCAGCTCACTGCTTTGCATGGTGCACTCCGGGCTTGGAATGATTGGGATGCCATTTGCACTCAAATGTCATTGCTAACAGATAGCAAAACTACCCTCCCTATGGCTTCGCAATGTAGATACACTGATCTTCCATGCAGTTTGGTGGTCTCAAAAGTTTGAGCATTCTGTACTATGCCTGGATCTTTGTAGAGCATTTAAAAACGCTCAAGAAAGAAGTCTTCTAAGAGTCCTGTAATCTATTTCCAGAAGTTCCAGAAAGAAACAATTCTGCCACATTGTATTGCTTGATAAATTAGTAAACCAGCACAGACTTAAGGAAAAGGAAATTTAAAATCCATCACTTCCTGGGTGGATTAACATAGAAAATGAAGTTATACTTAATCTAGCATTCTTGTTTAAGAAAAGAACAGAAAAATTTTTATGTTTACAATTTGGCATTAACATATGAGCATACTGCCATGCATGCTCATAAATCTTCATATAAATGAGACATAATTTAAACTCATAATTTAAGAGTTATCTGATTCTGCTCAAAGCAGGATATATTATACTACATTATCAGAAATGTCCCTGGAATGAACTCAATATCATTAGAAGAGAAAGAATTGTCTGTCAAATATTGTAATATACCTCACATATTTTTGCTCTTTGATATAAAAAGCATAGAAAATGTACTTCCTATAGTTTTAGCTATAGTTTTTACATTTGATAATGTAATTCTATGACATAAGAAAGTGATATATTCATATTTTTGAGTTATTACTACATCACTTGCTGCAAGATGGGATTATAGGTCAAATATATCAATGAGCCTATAGGTTTTGCAATTATGTGCACATGATTTATTTCTAGACAGTGTAAGTCCTGCCCTGGGACAAGAGAAAGCATTTGAAAGAGATAAAGAGTATTTTTGCATTCTTAAAAGGAGGTATCATTCCTGACATTCAAAAGGACATGAATTATTCAGTAATACCTAAAAAGAGGGTGTTTGACATGATACTATCTATATAATGTCTTACATTGCAAAATATCATAAAGGAAATTTTCTAGGAGAAGAAAGGAAGACATGATGGATATGAAATATAAAGCCTTTGAACTACAGTTCTGGATTGGAACTTTTGTCAGGAAAAATAAAAACTAGGAATAGTGGGGGAGCAGTCTCTAGGTTACTGACCCCAATATCTCTATTCTTGGCTTCTTCTATCTGAGAACAAGCGTGGTAGATCATTACATAAAGTTACCTCAAGCGACTTTTTTTTCTTCATTATGGAAGGAATTTGAAAGTTCCATGTAGCCTGGAGAGTGACATAGAAAATATCTAAATTGATAATGTGGTGAGAGTTGAGTAAACTAAATCCATGGTCCAAACAGACAAATAGACAAAACCAAAAGAAGTCTCAAAACCATAGAAAGATTTAACAAGGCAAGTTATCCAAAAGATATCATACAGAAGAACAAAAAGTGATAGTGATCAGAAGAATCTGATACATATAATGTCAGTCAAAGACTTTAGCAGTAGATGTAAACTGAATGTTCTGGGACAGGACAAGTTGTGTATTACCTGTCACCAAAAACAAAACAAAAAAACAAACATTTAAGTTGGAGACCAAGCTGGGTGTCTGTGCATATCATACAGGTCCACTGAAGTACTTCTTTGGCCTCACAAGTCATTTATATAAGAGATATTATTGAGAAAAGATCAGTCAAGGGAGACAAAATTTAAATAACTGAGAATGATTTATCTGAAAGAAATGAGAATCAACCTGAAAGGATCAAATTATTACAATTTTGTAGGATAATTCAGTGCATTTTCTATTAACTCAGAGAAGAGTTATTCTTGAGTATGATTTTATCAGTTTTAGAGAAAATAAAAAGTTTTTTCACATTTAAAACTTAATATGTGTCTCAGTATACATTTCTCTTACTATTGGTCATATTATATTATCTATTTTGTTATTGTTTTATCTGGCTATCTTCATAAGTGTTGCAAAGTTAATGTGCTTAAAGTTTTTATGACTTTAATTGAATTCCTTACAACAGTGGCTTTCAAATAGAAATACTATCATCATTTAGAAGTTTGTTGACAATGTAAATCTTTATGTCAGCCTCTATGCATGACTGGGAGACTCTTGGGTTAGATATTTGATACATCTTCTAGATTATCCTAATGCCTGTGAAAGTTTAAAATCAAGTACCTAAGAAAAATTTTTAAACTTTATTTCTGGATATTTTCAGTTTCCACAATTAGGCCCTTCTTCAGTCCCTGTCATATGTTATCTGCTTTACTAAGGTATAAAATTTAACTTTTAACATTCATACATTGGCATTTCAAACATGTGACTATCCTTTCACTGATTTAATTAACATTCAAATTAGCCTGTGCCTAATTTGAGAGGAAATGCCAGGTGACTAATGTGTTTCCTGAGATGTCCCTTTCAATTGCTTCTTTGCTCCTTGAAATAGAAGCCTGTTGTATCAATTTGTCTTTGCATTTTCTTTACACTGAGGCTGCATAACATGTGGTCATCTGTATATATTGTCTTTGTGTTCTACTTTCAACTATTAACACCCTGAAATTCCCAGTGTAATACTACACTTTACCTAATATTTATGTTTCCAATGTCTTACTAAAATGATAAAGATATTTTCACCATATTTTCTGCATTGTTTGATATATTTTCCAGATTCTTGAAAAGAGTGCTTTTCTTAGACTTTCTGTGTCGGCATCTTAGAGGACATATTTATGAAATAACAGCATTTCTTAAGGCCATGCAAAATCTATAGATTGACAGCCTATCAATTATTACAAAGTCTGTATTTCAAGAACTGGTCAAAGCTTTGAATCACATTCAAATACACAAAATCAATATACCTACTTTGAAAGATCTGTGCATTTTCTGTCAATACTACTAAAAACACTCTTGTGCCAATTATTATTCTAAAGTACCATAAGTTTACTGTGAAAGTATTTTTAAATGGAACAAAACTGAACACACAAGACCCAATGCCAGCAGCCAGAAATAACAACTTAGTAAATATATACACACATATGTATATCAATATTTCTTAATTTGTATGTATATTTTTGTTGACAGAAATGTGACGGTTTATACCCCCAGAATATTTTTATCGCCTATAGTAAAATGCTGCAATTACTTAATCATAGGCTTCACTGCAAAAGTACTTTAGATGATTTTTCAGAAGAACCTGCCTTTGTTACTCTTATTTGCTCTTGGTTGCATTTAAATTACAAAGAACTATGTGCAGCAATGTGGGGATCTTTGAGGTTCAAAGCCAGCACACATTACCCTTGAGTTACAAGGTATGGCTTTCCATGAAGATATTTTCCATCTGGAAACCAATATACTTTCTGTAGCAAAACATCAGGGAGTTACAAGGTGACATTTGGTGGAAACATAATTTTGAAATGGATGTATGGCTTCAAATTGTTATCTGATTTCCATACATCTTAGATCAAGACTATTGAAAAACTGTTTATTTTTAAACTCAAATGTCAGTGTAAAGTGTTCAGGGACTAATGCTACCCTAAAGGGTTTATGTAAATATATGCATGTATGTATTAAAAATAAATATAACCACAAAATATTTTATTATTAAGTAGGGATTTTTATTATTTCTAAAGTTTTTACATGGTAGGATATATAGTTCCAAATTTAAATTATTTAATAGACTGTATCTCAAAGAAAATATAGGAAACTGTAACTAAGTATAAAGTTATAGATATATGAAGATTAATGTCAATGAAGTCTGAGTCACAGAGAATGAGAAGCATTCTATAGGCAAGTCTGAGTCACAACCTTTGTGACTTATCCTCTCTTACTTATGCACATAACAACCTTTATTTTAAAGTCACAGTCCCTCTCTCTAATAATATGGTACATATTTTTCAAATAGAATAGTGAATTTCATTTTGGTATATTTATACATTCATAGAGCATATTTTGTTCATTAATTAAAGTTGTTCTTTAAATAGAGAAAAGTTTTAGAAACAGTGGACATATTGGTCAGTTTTCCCATTACTAGGACAGAATACCCAACACCCATAACCAAAAGGAGGAAAGCTTTGATTTGGCTTATAGTTTTAAAGAGTTCAGTCCGTGTTCATCTAGATCTAAGAATGGTGAAGCATGGAAGAGCAAAACTGCTTAGATTTTGGCAGTCAGGAGAAAGAGCATGGGAACAGTGCCATAGAGTACGGGGGATAGGATCATATATATAGCACACAAGGCAACACCTTTGTGACCTACCTAGATGTGTGCTTTGCTAAAATGCCCCATCTTTCTTTATCCAGTTGATATAACATGACACAATTAATGGTCTCAGTGAACATTTGCAGTACCAAAAACTATATTTTCCATGCTTCTAGAAAATCAAAAGACATGAAAATAGCAAGATCAGTAAGTCTGAATACTGTCCTAAAGGAATAATGAATTCTCTGTAGAGAAGTTGTACAGAAGTACCACAAGACATAGAACAACTTATGAGATATGAGACCAAACCTTTTCCTCTTTCAACATGCAATTCCATATTTCCCAAAGAGGCATCAATCTCTGGCTGAAGTTTAGATGTATAACAGTCCTGGAAATTCCTGTTCCACTTTATAAATCAGTAGTAATCATGGAACCAAAGTTGACCACCAGGTTTTCAGTATAGTTTAAGACAAATTCCATGAAGCTACATATTCCAGTTGTCTGCATATCTTGAAACGTCTACTCATAATCTGAACTTTCAGCTCCGAAACTTTTTCTGTCTCACCTGGTCTGACCTAATATCTAATGCCTAGATTCCCAACAATTCCCATTCAGTCTTCTAAAAATTCAAATCCATGTTAAAATTATTAGCACTTTGAAAGTCCTCTCAAATGTTTGCTTTACTTCTTTGCCCTCGGGAAACTTGACTGTGCCTTGAATACTCCTTTGTCACACTCTTATTCTGATGTTGCTTATGTTATTTTCTGTCACATATACTACAGTAGTATAGGAAACATTATGTTGTCATTTATGTCATATTATAACCTCCAGATGACTGAATTCCTTCTATTTTCCAAACAAAAATATTCCTGTTTGTTTAAGACTCACTAAGAAAAACCTGCATTCTTTGTTTTCTTTATAACCCAATTTCTTGTTATCTCTCATTCATTCCTTACTGATAGTATTACTTTATCACAGTTACTGTTATGACTCTGAGAAACCTCAAAATCCATATAGATAATTAGTTAAGATAATATTAGATTTTTCTTCACTTCGTTGCTGCTTGTAAAATTTTTACTAAATACTTTCACCCATTTCATTTTGTTAACTACCCTTGGGACATTTTGACCAATCAAAAACCTTCCTAGTTTCTTAGAAAAGGGTGCAAATAACACAACCTTGAAAGAAGTGTTTCCTTCTAGTTTGCTTTATCAATTGTTAACAATGCATTTCTCATGCCATTTCTGCCACATCATTTCAACTCATCTATAATGTTTCAATCACCCATTATCTCTCTCCTCTCTATACTTTTCTTTTTTTGGAGTTTTAGGGTTTATGGTCAATCAATAAAATGACTCTTCCTTAAGTGTTCTTAATTCCACTACACATTTGCTATGATTGATACATTGTGTCAACTTGAAAAGTTTAGAAGTTTAATTAAGAGGCTCAGCAGGAAACCAGTATCCTTACTTTGTAAATATTCTCATACTGTGCAAGAGGAAGGCACAGGGATTTTGTGAGTGTTATACCTGTCTTGGGCTGGGAGGTGACTTGTGTATAATATAAGGGAGGAAACTTGGTTTTGTCCCTTATGCTCTGGTTTTGCCTTGAAGTGTTGTTCTAGAGCAATGCCACCCTGTCTTGGAGTCAGCTGATTATGGACTGAAACTTCCACAAACAGTGAGCTAAATAAACCTTTCCTTTCTTCATTTTGGATGTTGGGTATTTTTTCTCAGCTATGAGAGAAAGGTAATCAAGACACCATCACCTCACTTACTGTTCTTCAAAATATTTTTCTTTCTGAATTTTAACTCTAAGTGGACTAAATAGAATGATTCTTTGGGGCCTCTGATCATGTAGATGAATTACACATTCAAAAATTCACATCAGTCTTAATTAATGTGCCTTATCAGAAGCCAAGCTGTTTATCCCACTGTATGCTTATCCTTCAATTCCTGTAGTGGGCTCAATTTCTCATTCCTGAAAAGAATGTACCATAGGCTCTGTCCAGCAACTGCTGAGTGGCCTGCAGGCAGCTGTGTTCTGCCTGGAGAGCTGAAAGTGTGCACAGAGATCTCCAGCCCACTGGGAAGATTTGACACTGCATTCTGAGACTGGTAAGGCCCTACCCAGCCCCCACATCACTGGAGGATGCACAAGACGTCCCTCTGGGCCTATCTGGGCCCTTCCCAGTGACCCCTGCATGGACCACAGCCACCTGCATTCCACCTGGTGAGCTGAAAGTGCATGCAATGATCTCCAGTCCATGGGGAAGCTTTGGTGCTTTGCTCTGAGACTGGCAAGGGCCTTCCTGGTGACCCCAAGTCACCAGGAGCCATTTAGTAGAGTCCATCCAAGCAACTCCATCAACTGGGGAAACTCCTTGCAATAGGAACAGATATTCTCAGCCCAAGAAACAACTGAGACCTTGGCTTTGGATTCCTTAAGGGAATATAGGAAAATGACAAAATGAATGAGCAAAATGCAATCTAAATGCAATCTAAAACCTCCAGCCAATCTCAAGCAGGCCTAGGAGACACATACATAGAAGAAAATACAAGCCATACACCACAAACTCCTGAAATCATAACAATTGAAGTAAAGAAACAACTCCAGGGAGCTAAAAAAGAACTCAGATCAGAAAAAATCTCCCAAGTAAAGGAAGAAATGATAAATATAATGAAAGAAATGCTGATCACATCTAAAGAAGACATAGTTAAAAAAATTAGAGGAACAATGCAAAAAGATGGAAACCTTGAATGAACAATGTAAGAAATAAACAGAATGCATGAGACAAATTCAAAGAGATTTACAGATCAATAATTCCATCAAAAGTTGGCAAAACCGCCTGAGTGAAAGTGAAGATAGACTTTCAGACCTTGGAGACAAGATTGCAACTAGTGAACAAGAAAGGGAAGGATTTTTAAAAATAACAAGGAATCAGGAAATAACAATTCAACAGCTGCAAGATGATGCAAAGAAAAACAACGTAAGATTGATAGGTATAAATGAAAAAGAAGGTGGCAACACAAATGATATCAAAAGGCTATTTACAGAAGTAATAGCTGAAAATTTCTCCAGTTATCCAGTTGATATGACATAACACAATTAGTGGTCTCAGTGCACATTTGTAATCTCTCTACTTCCTATCTAATTCAGTACCAAAAACTATACTTCCCATGAAAATGGAAACTGACATGCAGATCAGTGAAGTGTATAGAACTTCATAACCAAATATCCATAACCAAAATAAAACTACACCAAGACACATAATAGTCAACATCCAGAAAATCCAACATGAGAACAGAATACTAAAAGCTGTTACAGACAAGAGACAGATCACCTATAAGGAAAGACTATCAGAATCACACCAGACTTCTCAACACAATCAATGAAGTCAAGAAGAGCATGGAGTGAAGTACTTCAGATCTTAAAGGAAAATGACTTCCAACCGAGAATGATATGCTCTGCAAAACAGTCCTTCAAAATGGATGGAGAAATAAGATACTTCCATGACAAAGAACAGCTGAAAAATGTCATGACCACCAAACCAACCCTGCAAAGAATACTGAAAGGTAGTCTAGATAGACATAGAAAAAAACCATGAAACAAGACAAACAATAAACAGTGAAAAAGTAAAGACTCAACAGCAGAATGATAACATGTCAAAAATAAACCAATATATATCAGTTATAACTATTAATGTAAATGGCCTCAATTCTCCAATTAGAAGAAACAGAATGAAAGAATGGATCAAGAAACAGCATTCAACCATATGCTGTATACCAGAAACCCTTCTAACACAAAAAGAAACATAGATTGAAAGGCAAAGAATGGGAAACAATTCTTCATGCACCAGGAACCCCCAAAAAGTAGGGGTAGCTATTCTGTTTGAAGACAATGTGAACTTCAAACAAAGAATGATCAAAAAACATAAGAAAGGTCACTATATACTAGTTAGAGGAAAACTTTGAGAGGAAGGGATAACAATCTTAAATATATATGCACCAAATTTGGGTGCACCAAACTATACAAAACAAGTATGAACAGAAATGAAAAAATCAAACAAGCAATAACAAAATTGTAATGAGACACCTTAACATGCCATTGACACAAAGAGAAAGATCAACTAGATAGAAAATCAGCAAAGAAATAATAGAACTAAATCACACCTGTGAACAAATGGACTTGGTGGATGCATGCAGAGTGTTGCACCCAACATCAGAATATACATTCTTCTCAGCAGTACATGGGACATTCTCTAAAATAGACTATATATTAGCCCACATAATATGATTAAGTAAAAGAAAAAGAATTGAAATTATCCCATGCATGTTATCAGATCATAACACCATGCAACTAGAAATTAGTTATAAAAGAAACAGCAAAAGCCTCATAAACACATGGAAATTGAATAATCCACATTTGTGCAATCAGTGGGTAACAGAGGAAATTAAAGAAGAAATTAAATAATAACTACAAGCAAATGAAAATACAAATACAACCTACAAGAACCTGTGGGATGCAATGAAAGCAGTCCTCAGAGGAAAATTTATTGCAGTGAATTCCCACATCAGGAAAACAAAATGAACACAAATAAACAACCTGATGTTACACATCAAACATCTAGAAAAAGCAGACCAAGCCAAGGTCTGTATAACAATTTGGGGAGAATGGCCATTTTCACAATGTTTATTCTTCCTATCCATGAACAAGAAATGTCTTCCATTTTGTGAGATCCTCTTCAATTTCATTTTTCAGGGTATTATAATTTTCCCTGAATAGATCTTTTACTTATTTTGTTAGATTGATTCCTAAGTGTTTCATTTGTTTGGATGCAACTGTGAAGGGTGTGGCTTATCATATTTCTCTTTTAATGATTTTGTTGTTTGTATATAGGAATGCTATTGATTTTTCAGTGTTGACTTTGTGTTCAGCTATATTACTGAATTTATTTGTTATACCTAGGAGTCTTTCAATGGAGTTTTAGGGGTTTTCTACGAGATGATATGTGGAGTATCATGTCATCTGCAAATAATGATAGTTTAACTTTTTTTTCCTCTCCTTACTCCTTTTATTTCTCTCTCTTGTCTAATTTTTCTGGCTAGTACTTCTAGCACTATATTGAATAAGAGTGGTGATAATGGACATCCTTGTCTTGTTCCTGATTTTAGAGTAAATAAAAGCTTTCAGTTTTGGGCCATTTAATATGATGCTGGCTGTTGGTTTTTCATAGATGTCTTTTATCATATTGAGGTAATGATCATCTATTCCAAATTTCTGTGAGGTTCTTACCATGAATGCATATTGGATCTTTTCAAAAGCTTTTTCTGCATCTATAAAAATGATCATGTGATCCTTATTTTTGGCTCTATTGATATGGAGGATTACATTTACTGATTTGCATATTTTGAAACATCCTTGTATTCCTGGGATGAATTCCTCTTGATCATGGTGTATAAGTGAGGAAAGAATAATAATTTTGTTTAAAGAACTTAATATACAAGCTAAGAAGCAAGAGAAAATCTAGGATTTCAGAGGACTAAAGAATTTATCATTCTTTCCTCACTTATCTGTTTCTCTTCCCTTCTTGTTCTGGAAAGCTTATTTCTAAAATTATTTGTATTTGCTCCATTCTATATGTTCTCAAAGCTCTCAATGTATGGTTCAGTTATTAAAAAAATTTATATTAAACTGCTTTTATATCCATCAATATGTCTCAAAGTTTTAAGGATCATCTTCTTCAATATTTATTATGCATAGTAGTGCATAATAAATGCTATTTAAGTCATGTTCAAATGTCTTTTTGAGGCTACATACTATCATTTATATATGTGTTATAATTATCAAACTTTAATTTCATCAAAAGGGCTATATTGTTAATTATTTGACATACTAAATAAATAAAAATGTATCTTCAATTTTAAATTTAAGGACCTCAGTGTATTTGGAATTTAGTAAATTCTGTTATCATTTTGTTAATTTAAGATATGCTTAAAACAATTGTATTGAATCTTATACACATATGTAATATGTATTCTTACATAAAATTAATAACTCAAGAAAAATGTAGCAATTACCTTTCACCTGAAAGACTATCACTATCTTTACATCTGAGCAAGTGATTTTGATCTAAAAATAGCATAGGCAGGAGAATCTTTATGTGAAATTAGATGACAACATGTGGAGTTGAAAAACTGTATTTTAGTATAATTAAAGACACGATATTTTCCTAGCTAGTAATTTTACCATAACTTTTAAGTCACTTTTTGAGAAAGCAATGGCAAAATTCAACCTACCTTTTGTAGGAAATCTGCAGTAATATCAAATGTTGTAGACATTGTTAAGAATTACAGACTTTCTTAAAATGATCACATGGACGTAGTAGGTGTTATAAAATATTAATTGTTATCTGTATTTAAAATTTTTGATCTTTCTTTCTTTTTTTTTGGTACTGGGTATCTTGCCAGGCAGGTGCTTACACTGCAGAGCTAAATCCCCAGCCTATCTTTATTTTCTATTTGTTAATGTAAAGAAGAGTTGCAGAAGAAAATTTTGAAAAGTAGGTTATATGTGAGATAAAAAGAAATCATACTAATTATAAAGTAATTATTGAGACTTTGTACATTATAATCTCAAGAACAAGTGGTTAAAGAGAAATAAATTATTCCTTTTGTGCTATTAATTACTTAGTTATTAATTTACAAAAACAATTGTACAAGTACTGAAAGGGAAAAGCTGAGAGAGAGAGACCTTGGATTGAGGAAAAATCAAAAGGAAGAAGACAGGAGAAAAGAAAAAGAACATAAAATACATATTGACTAAATTAGGGTAAATTAGGGTAAAAAATTAAACATTAGTAATTTCATTTTAAACTTAGGTAATTGCAAGAAGAAATCTCTTCATAAAGAAAGTGATGCTATTGCTGAGAGGTTTTAATTATACAAAGATAGAAACAATCCATAACTACACTTTTCAAAATAAACTGAAACTACATTTTTCAAGATAAACTCAGTCTTCAGGAATTTGTCCTTTAAATATATTCACAAAGGTCTACCTGGATTCATTTGAAAAGAACATTTAAAATAAAGAAATGCAGGTTTCATACTCTTCACAAATACATGTTGCAATTCACACTGTGCACTGATTGGCACAAATTTTTTCACTGAAACAAAATCAATGTATGATTCCATCCACCCAAGTGTTGCATGCAAAGTTAATATTTTTTACAGACAAGTTAGTCTATTATCTCACTTTTTTGTATTGGTTTTCTTCCACTTCTTTCTTTGCCTACTGCTTCTTTATATTATTCATGTATAAAATTTAATAGAACTTTTGGTGTTAAATACCATTTTTTAAATTGCTGATATAATACTTGACCCATGGCTTATTTTGCAAAGTCACGTGTTTCCAATTTGTGTGATTCCAATGCCACATTACCGTACCTGACTTTCGTATGACTTTTGGTAAAACTTTTTGATTGCATAAATGAAAGTACATGCAAAATCTTTTTCCTTTTTCCTTGTGAAACTTATTGTAATAGTTGTGTATTACTGTCTAAAACAGAATGTATTTATTGTCTTACATTTCTGGAGATTATAAATTTAATATATGATGTAATAGGCTAAAATCAAGTTGTTAGCAAAGTTGTAGTTATTTCTAAAGTCATTAGCAAAAAGCCTACACTGCCAGGATCATTAAGTTGTTCACTAAAAATTCAGTTCTTTGTGGATGTGGGTAGAACTCCCCGTGTTCCACCTAGTTGACACGCAGATCAGACCACAGTTTTTCCAGCGCTTTCTTTTGGCACGTGGACTCCCTCATTACAGAAGTAGTAAAGAATCCTCTCTCACTTCCGTTTATCAAGAGATAGTAAAGGACTTTACCTCACATCCTTTTGTTCTGCTGGTTCTCTTTTATGCTTATCAGAGAGAGAGAATGTGTGTTAAATTACTCAAAATAAGTTTGTTTCCACCTGGATGATTCAGGGTCATCCGCAAAAATTCTTTTGTCACATGATACAACAGGTTTGGATATTGGTCAGGGCTATGTTGTGGGTGCCATTACCGGGTCAAACATAACCATGTCATGTTTTCTATTCACTTGATTGTTTAAATGACTGTCAAAACGAGAAATGATTGCATTGTAGAGAACTTAAAACTCAAAGAAAATTATTTATGGAACCGTGGACCTAATTTCTTTGTTCCTCCAGTAACATTTTATTTGGCGATAGATATCGCTAAATATATACATACTCTGAAGTTATAGAAACAACTGCATCACAGATGCCTCTTAAAGTCAGGTAATTTCTGTCATTGAGACCAATTTTTTTTTCAATTTAATGTAGTAGGAGTATTACACATGGAAAATGCAATAATCGTACTTGAATTTCAGAATAGTCCACCAGCAAGGTAATTTTGATTAGATTCTCTTGGAATGTTACATTTTAATAAGGCATAAATCAACTTGTAAATTACTAGCAAGACAATCTGAAGTCAATTCTGATAATAGTTGATAAATTTTTATTTTAATAAGTAGCTTTGTTTGCTTGAGTTTAATAAGCATAACATTTGTAAAAATATGAGAGAAAAATAAACATAATTTCAGGAGTTTATGTTTGCAAAATTTATCTCTAATAACATTGTCACACTTAGACTGCTCTCTGTATATTAACAATTATGAGTCTTATATTAACGATTATGATTCTTACATCCCTGTGAAACTTATAACAAAATATATCATTTCTGTTCAGTTGCACTTGAACTATAAATAAAAACTGAACTTTTCCCTTTCTTATTAGATTTAGATATTTAGGTTTGTGTATGTATTTTAGGACATATATTAACCATTTATAATTCACATACACTGTATAAGGCTAGTTGAATAATAAATATATAAAATGTAGATAAAAGCAATGGCATACTTTAGTCCTTGGATTTGGGAGGCTGATGCAGGGAAATTATCAAGTTCTAGACTCACTTGGGATTTGACACCTTGTCTCAAAGTAATGAAAAACCAAATAAAATATATACGAGATTTAACTCAGCAGTCCTGTGTTCCATCCCCATATTAAAGCCACAGGTTTGATAGAATTTTGTTGCAGAATATCTTTTTCTCCAGATCTGTTCTTGAGATCTCTATCAAGTTGAAAGTGGGGTTAAGTGAGGAATGTAATATGAAATTGGTTGTTTCAAACTTCAATTACTTAAAGATTTCTATCAGTGTCTGACAATCTTTAAAAGTTCGTTTTATTTAATGATAGTGTGAACTTTTTGATATGTATGCCCATACAAGTTATATAACATCACCAAAAATATCCACATAAATAATTAAAAGTCAGTAACACATTCAAGGGTAGACATTTGTCAGTCCCTACATGTCACACAATGACATATAAATTATTGTTTTATTTACTCACAGCATCCTGAGATAGAATTGTCTTGAATTAGAAGTTACCTAAACTCTCCAAGTTCTAATTATAATTATTATTTTATTGACATAGGCAGTAAAAATGTAGCCAAGTAAAAAAAAATAAATATTTCAATCTAAAATCTTTAAATAATTCTATCAATTATGTATCCTATTTTATTTCATAAAAAGTAATCTCTTGTGCTAATTTAATTTTATGAAATCTACATTACACAAGAGTAGCATGTTGTCATTCCACTAAGTATACTAAATTTAAAGTGCTGATGTACCTCAAATGTCTATGTGTTTGGTAATTTTTAATCTTTGAGATTCTGATTAATACTAAGTAAATATCTGATTATCATTTACTAACCCTTGACCACAGCAATGAATCAGGGCAGCCAGGAAACTATGTAGTCTTGTTTATTTCAAGAACATTTGTTTTCTATGGAAGGAATGAAAACCAGTAAAGATAGGTCACATTTTAAAGGACACATGCTTTAGTTTTGTGAACTTTATGCCTTGAGTTATATTAGTGAAATGACTGTCTAGGGTATAACAAATACAATGATTTGAGAAAGGTGTCTTAGTTTTAAACATTTTCTACCAAATGGTTTTCTTAATCACTAAACACTGACCTAGTCTGGAAGGCAAGTTAATGAAATCTCTCCAGAAATCTATTGCACTTGACCAAAAGAGCCTTAATCTTTCCCTGAGCTTCGCTAAATTTTAAGCAAGCGCCTTCCTAACTCTTGGTTCTTGTATTCCTTTTGTAGCAGCATTTACTTTACAAATCTTGTAATTATCAATTCTATCATTACCCCTTTGAGGTGTAAGTGTGTTTTTTAATGTCTCTTGTCAGTTTTACGACACAGGCCTCTATTAATTTAGGACCTGGGAGCCATCTACTTGAAACATGAACACCAAGCATAATGTTCCACATATTTTCTTGGGAAGGTAAGATCCTAACTTTCTAGTTACCTAATGCAGGTTAAAACTACTTACCCTTCTATCAGTGACATAGAGGGACAGTTATGTTTCTTTTGAGTAAATCCAATTAGCAAACAGATGATCTACATTCCTTCTAATCCTATTCTCAAAATTCTCCCACATTTTTCATCACTGTTGAGCTGAGAATCAGTTCTTGCCTCTCTCACTTATTGCAAAACTCTAAATAAATCTTCCTGTTTTATTTTATTTAGCACAAATCTTGCTTTGACACTTTCCAAAATAAAAATTGTTCATGAAAATTAGAAAACGATGCAGAAAAACATCCTTTTTAATAGAACATATTAAAAAACACAAAGTATTAGATACCTCCAAAATAAAAGAACCCATTAAAATGGGCAATTGAAATAATAGAAACTTCTTAGAAGAAATACAAATGGCCAATAAAACATGAAAAAAACAACATCTCTGGCTTTTGTAGAAATGCAAATTGCAGCAATGCTAAGCTGTCATTTTACTCAAGAAAGAATGGTTATCACAAAGATATCAGATAGTAACAATTGCTGGAGAAAGTGTTTATAGCAGCACAATTCATAATAGCTAACTCTTGGAAGCAGACTAAATGTCTATCAATAGACAAAAGAATGAAGAATATGTGTTACTGGTAGACAATAGAGAACTATTCTGCCATCCAGCAGGTGGACTTGAGTCATTTGTAAGAAAATGCATACATCTTGAGGTTATAATGTTAGGTAAATAAGTCAGACACAAGCTTAAATATCACGTTTTCTATTTTATGATGAATGAAAAATATAAATGAAGAGCAAACTAAAACATGGGAAAGATAGTTCTTTAGCGAGACAGAAAGATAGAAATAGGGAGCTAGACCTTTGACAAAGGGGAAGGAGACAAAGAGATAAGGGAGAGGGTAAGAAGCAAATGAAAAAAAAAGTAAGATATGTTATATATGTGTATGAGCTCCCCACGCAGAATGCACACATGGTGTGCTACAAACACATATTAACAAACCGAAACAAGAAAACTCACCCTTCCTGTCTTTGCCCTTGTTCTCTCTTCCCCCATTGCATTAAAGTTAGGTATAACACAGGATAGTTAGCTCATGATAAAGATTATGCATATTTAAGCATTTAATATTGTACAAGAATTAAATCTGGAAGTAAAAAAGAAATTCCTAGTAATGTAGAGAAGTTACTAATCAGTTGACAGGAATGATGTTATTCAATAACTTATTAAAAATTTAGTCAAATTTGATGAACGTAGATAGAAGATTGTGGAGAACACCACAACTGAGATTCCAGTACCATGATGCATTTCTACATGATGGAACACTATGCCACATGGAAAGCACATTGATTGTTATCGGTGCCTAGATCAATAATACCAGCAGAGCTTGGAAGTAAGCAGTGGGGCTTGACATGAGAGAACATGAAAGCTATTAACCCATGCAGCACAGTAATTCAATGCCCCCATCCTTTTCAACCCACTCAGATCACAGCTATAAATCATGGTTGCTAAAATTTGGTAAATCACTTCTTTAAGCTGAAAAATAAAAACAGTCCACTCATCCAGTGCATGAAAACCAACAAAAATGCAAAAGACTCATTTCTGTACTGAAATATAAAGCAAAACCCAATCTGTGGTTTGGAGAAGCCCACAACCAATCAAGGGAAACCAGGGGTGATAGTCAAGGGTTTTTAAGGAGAACAAGACAATATAGGGCATGTAATTCATTGTGTTATCTTATAATAGTCACCCAAAGAGTTAAATACAAGAAATGTAGGAAATCTGTCCATGTATCAAAGACTCCCAAAAAATCCAGTTGAAGTCCCAGATCTCATGGCAATATCCTGCATGAGTCCATCTGAAGACCTAGAGCCCATGATAATGCCTCCCAGGAGTCCCACTGGAGGCTTAGAGCCTACAGTACCTCAAGCAAGTCTGTTTCATGGATCTGTGCTGGGAAGGTCCAGAGGTCAGCAGTGGAAACCAGAAACCATGACAACAGGATGAAGGATCTGTTTCAGTAGCTTGAGATTTCTGCACTGAAACCAGGAAGTGACACCAAAATAAGGACCAGGGCTCCCCCCAAAAGTACCATAGCGATCGTTATTGACAATGAGGTCCCAAGCTCCTCCATTAATGAGACTCGCTGACTTCATATCAGTAAGCCAGCATGAACCTCTCCTGGAGACTGAACAACACCATCTTCCCCTCCTTAGCCAGGAAGCGATTCTCAACCAAGGACGAGAGCTTCCCCATAGTGACCTGCAGCCACTCTCAGTGACAACAAGGTTCTGAGCTCCTCTGACCATGAGAACAGCTAAGTTCATATCAGGAAAGAAGCTTTACAAGCTTCTCCTGGGGAGTCAATGGCAACAGGAGAATGAACAACACCAAGGAGAACTAACAACAACCAAGAGAAACAACAGCACTATCTCTTCCTCTCTAGGTGACCTTCTTATCTTGGCACCAATAATCAGGTGGGCCATCCACACTTGGCGCCATGCTGATTCACTCAGTCGGTGTTACACGCCGACCACCATTTATCAATCCACCATAACAGCTATTAACAGCTCCCCTCAGCTTGCTTCACACAATTCCTGTGCAAAATTCCCACTCCCTGTACAGAATTTCTGCACAGAATTCTCCACTCCTGTACAGAACAGAGATATTTCCAGACAATATCCAAGGGAAAAAAAATCAAATGACTAATTTTTAATTTTAAGTCTAAATGAACAACTATCACTGATGTGTCGAAAAAGCTCAGAACATGAAAATTAAAAAGAAAAACATAATTTTATCCATTGAAAAGAAATTTACATAAAGAAATGGTCCAATAAAATGGTCTATCAGATAGTAAGACTGAAGAACATTTTTTAAAAAGAATCTTTTACCTGTATTTTTATAGTTAATTTTTTTCTGAATCTTGAAAATCTGTTTCCTTAATGGCATTAAACAATAATAATAATGGTTCATTTTCTTGATGAATTGTTTTATGCAGTCCTACATGCTTAAAGTGGTTTACAATTCCAATGCACCTAGGGTGAATTCACATTTGCTTCTACTAAGGCCTTTAGTGTGTGGAACCAAATAAAGGTCAATAAAAGACAATATGGAAAGGATATTTTTTCATATCAAGGAAGTCAGTCACCATGGTTTGCTCTTGGAAGCAATTCAAAGTCAAGTGAGAGAGTGGGAAGGCTTTGCAGTGAGAAAATGAAGGGCTTTGGGTATGCCTTAACTGAATTTTACTGGCAGGGGAACTGGATTCCAGCTAAATAGACGTGAAACAGCCTATATGATTAGTCTCAGGAATATATTTGCCTTTCTCGGTTGGTCCTGTATTAGAAGGACAGGGACAATAATTAGAAAAGCTGGCAGGTAATGGCCAATTCCTGACTTCTGGGTGGTGGTTGTCACAGAAAGTATGACTTGACTTCCTGGACTCACGGTACAAAAGTTGTGAGTTTAAATTCAGATTATATATATGACCTGGTCACTGCCCTTTGTATCGTCAGTTTATTGAGATTTTCAAATCAGCTGCAAATATGAGGCTCATGACTCCAATCCTGCTTCTGTCTCACAAATGTTCAAGAAACAAGTGTTTAAACACACACACACACACACGTACACACACACACATACACACAAAGAAATTTAAACTCAAATACTGTAGATACGTTACCTATTGTCATATATTGCCATGGACTGAACAGTTTACTCATTTTTAATATTCTGGCTTTATGTCATCTTTTTGTTTTTCCCCCATTATTATATACTTATTTTCCTTCCTTTCTTTCTTCCTTCCTTTCTTCTTTCCTTCCTTCCTTTGTTCTTTCCAACTCTCTTTCTTATGTGAGTTATGTAATTTTTTGCTATATTTTAATTACCTTTTTATAAGTTTGAAATATAAAACTGTTATACTAGGTCCTCCAGGCAGTTTAATCAAAAGTGCACATTAAATTTATAAAAATAAATATTAAAAGGTAATGACATAAGAAAAAATACAAAATAAACATCTAATAATGCCATATTTTTGAAAATGGAAAAATGAATATCAGAATGTATCATCTACGTTACTGTGTTAGGCTACAGTTTCAAAGTGAATTTTGAAAATGCAACTTATAAAGTTAGTCCTGTGGGGAAAAATATAGTGAAGAGTTTTCCCTTGCAGAATTTATGCATTTCATTTTCTGTATTTAGTCCACATTTTTATGTATATATTACTCTAAAATTTTCCATTTTAGGTGATTCTTTCTACACACTTGTGATCTCTGTTCAACAACTCATCCTGCCATATTAAGAAAAAGAATTGTACCAGGCATTTAGCTCAGCGGCTTGCTTGGCAAGCAGTAGATCATGAGTTCGATCCTTGGTTAAAAAAAAAAAGAAAAAACATTGTTTAGCTCACCTGTCTACACAACAGTGTCCTCTTTTTTGTGTGTCATATTTTTCCAACTGTCTTCCCCAAAACTCAATTTATAAGAATAAATACAAATTAAAAAATAAAAAAGCTTATTTCTCCTCTTGAAAATTAAGAATAAGACTTATCCTTTCCTTGTATCACTTGGGAGACAATTTGTAAAGATAAGGGTTTTCTTCATTGAAAGTGAATGTAAGTCTTTTCTGAAACCTAAATAAACCCCTCTTCAGCATTATAAGCCAGCAATGCTTTTTTGAAGTACTGAAGATCCATCTTCTTGAACTATAACTTGCAGGGGAAATAGCATCAACTTTCCAGGGACCATTGGAAACCAAGAGTTCAACTGCTGAGAACTCCTTAAGCCAGAACTAGAACTACCTCCACCATGATATGAATATATAAGAAGTTTAATTCTCTGTGAATAAAGACAATTTGAAAATGCAGTTCACCACCCCAAATACCAAGTGAATCATGAATGAGTATGTGTGAAATGTAATTCTATTAATTCCTATTAGTAGGGGATTATTGTTTATTTGAGAAATATATAAGTCTTGAAACACTATATAATGAACTTTTAAATTCAGGAATTAGGTACAATAAAAATAACTCTCCACAAACTAGTTCTCCTCACATGCCACACACTTACCAGTAGTTTTTATGGCTTCCTGAAGCAGTTCTGACATCCTCTTGCATGAAGGTCTTCAGTTCTGATGTCATGGGTGCCTCTGTGTCCTGAATGGGGACGAACCAGAAGTTGCCCAGTGCGAATATCATGAAAGAGGACATGCTGCAACATTTTTGGGCCTGCATTTTATATATATATATATATATATATACATTCTATACTATATATTATAATATATATAGTATAGAAAGTATATATATATATATATATATATATATATATATATAGTAGCAACAGAATTCATGGAAGATTTTTTAATCATATGTAAAATACTTATGTCCCTGAAAACCATCCTGAGCTACTTTGAACAATTGCAAGACCATAGATATCTGTATATATATATTTTTTCAATTATTTTGTGGATACCTGTGAAGAGCAATGCATTTCAGTTCAATCTTTTTTAAAATAACAATAATAATAATAATACTGTTTTCTTTTCTTTTGCTATTTTGGAGAGATATTCTGAATGAGAAAAGATTTTATTTTATTTTATGTTTTCCTCTCTTCTAATCTATTTTTCTTTTTCTTTCTTCTTTTTTTTTTCATAAGTAAGTTTTCAACCTAGGGTTTTTCAATGAACTAAATCTGCAACCATTTTTTTTATTTATTTGTTTTTATTTGAAACAGAATCTCCCTAAAACTGTGTTGTCTAGGCTGGGGTCAAATTTCTAATCATCTTGCCTCAGTCTCCTCAAGTGCACAGGAAATTTCATGAAGAATCAACAACTAGGATCTAATCTTATTAAGAAGTATTTGCACAGCAAAAGAAACTACCTACAGAATGAAAACACACCCCACAGAGTGGAAAATATTTTTCCAGCTGTATCTGAGACAAATGACTAATATCCAGACTATATAAAGAACTCAAAAAACTCAAGCCACCCAAATTAAAAACCCAATCCAAAAATAGGCTCCTGAACTGAATATACACTTCTCAGACAAAGAAGAAATGACAAATAAATACATGAAAAAATGATTGACATCACTTGTCATTCAGGAGATGCAAATTAAAACAATGCTGAGATTCCATCTCATTCTAGAAAGAAAATCTAGTATCAAGAAATCAACCAATAACAAATGTTGATGAGGGAGAAAGAGACACTTTGCCCCTCTTGGTGGAAGTGTAGACTGGTGCAACAACTGTGGAAATCAGTCTTGAGATTCCTCAAAACACTAAATCTAGAGATTCAATTTGACCCAGATGTTCCCCTTATTGATAGCTTCCTGAATTAAAAGCATCATATCACAGCACTATATGCACAGTCATGTTTTTAGCAATAGAGTTTGTAATAGCTAAATCCTAGAAATAGCCCAAATGCCCATTGACCATGGATGGATAAAGATGTACATTTTTTTTTAACACTGTGAAGGTCATAAAGAAAGATATACTTGAGACATTTCTAGGTAAATGGATGTACCTTAGGACTACCCTCTTAACTGAAATAAATCAGACATACATGTTTAAATATCACATTGTTTATCTGTTATAAGAAACCGAAAAGGTACTTTGCAGTTGGATCTTTTCTGTGAAAGAAAAAAAAAATTATCTTAAAGCCTTTATGTTGTGGCTTTTACGTCTCTCTGTAAAAATCTATGATTTTTCGAAGGCCCAAGATATAATGATTTTAAAAAGACTCATACATCAGAATTTGATATTATATATGATCTTCTGGCTGTCGCTTGTGTCTCAGGCTTATACAAGCTGTTTAGGGAGACAGGCCAGCCCAGGAAAATACAACCTCTTCCTTAAAATCTTCAGGCCAAAATGCCAGTCCACTCTCCAAGAGGCTTGGAAATTCCATCAGTGGTGAGCTCCCTAGTGAGACACAGAAGCCTTAACCCTCTCTTCTTTATAACTCCCAGGTCATAGGAAGCCCACTAGGGGTACATAAATTGGAGCTTCCTCAGCTTCTTGCTGGTAGCCCAGTCTACCACTGAGACGAGTTGCAGGCGGAGAGGGTAAAGTCAGTATCCACATTCCCTTATTCATCACAGACATTCAATGCAAAAAATAAACGTAAAAATACTTGGAAAGTTTTTCTGATGGTTTTCAAACTCTTTCCTTAGGTTTTGATCTCTATTGTTGAGAAATACAAAATGTTGTGGCTACTTATTATATACTAGGTGAAAACAAAGATTACTAGAAGAGGATAGGCCATATGCTGATGGCCAATTTGCTGCAGATATTTGAAAATCATTCAAGGGATGTTACCATCCCATCTGTAAAAAAAAATTGAGTTAATAACACTGAATATGTTGCCCGTCATTGGACTAAAATAGAGGCAGCTCTTTTCCTAGGAATGAAAAGGTTAATTAGAAAACTCATTAGCTATGAAAAGTTAAGGGAGATTACTCAGGGGAAGGAGGAAAAATCACCTGTCCTCTCTGCCTAATTGGAGGAAGCTCTCTGTAAATATATAAACTTAGATCCATCTTCTCAGGAGGGACAGGCAGGAATGGACAGGATTCTTATTAGTCAACCAGTGCCAGATATTCAGTGAAAATAACAAACAAGGCAAATATGGCTTTAGATCCTTTTGACACCAATGCTGAACATGGCCTTTTCTTTGTTCATCAATTGGGAACTGAAGGAGAAACTGAAAGAAAAGCTGGCCAAAATTATGACCCCTGTGATTGGCAGAGCTTTAAGCACATCCTTGCTTTTTGTGGGAAAAGGCAAGTTTGACCAAGGAAATGGATTTTGTTTTAAATGCAGGAAATTAGACACTGGGAGCATGAAGTCACTATGTCATCATTTTGGACATTCTGTGTGTTGGGCAGCTGAGGTGTCTGATCCATGTACTAGAAACTGAATGTCCTAACTCCCATAGAGGAGTAAGGCCCGTCAAAGCTCTCACTGCCCTCTGTAATAAGAGGAGTGAATCGACCCAGGGCCAGCTGCAGCCTCCCTTTTAACAGGTTACTCCAACAATTCAAAGGAGCCTAGGTGACTCTGGATGTCACAGGTAAGCAAATTCTATTCTTTCTTGGCACAGGGGCAAGTTACTGTCTTTCAACCCCCCCCCCCCAGCCAGTACATTCTTTTCTACATCTATAGCAATAATTGAGGTGGAAGGAAGCCCTACTCAGATTTTCTTTACCCTTATACTGACAGCCAAATTCAAAGGTGAACTGCTCAGCTATGAATTTTTAATTGTTCCCTATTGCCTACTTCTGTATCAGCAAGAGGTTTAGTATTATAATTAGGGTGTGCTCTTCAATTCCACCAAAGGTCAAAGTAAATTTTAACTCTCAAAGCTGTATCAAACCTCATTGATTCAATTAGTCAGCAGGTATACCCCGCTACATGGTATAACGGTACTCCTGGACGAGCAAAATCAGCAACATGAGTGGTTCTGAAACTGAAAGATCTCATTTAATTTCCAAGTTGAAAACAATACCCTATCAAAGGAGAGGTGCATAAAGACCTCTAGCCATTCACAAACAGGTTTCTTAAACATGGTTTTCTTTGACATGGTGAATCTACTCACAACACCACCATTCTACTAGTTGTAAAACTTTCAGAATATCAGGTGACACAAAGCGTCTGCCTAACTAATAAAATAATAATTTCTACTCACCTTCTAGTTTTAAAATCATGCATAATTCTCTCCCAAATTTCACGAGACACAAATTGGTTTTCAGTCTTGGATCTCAAAGATATTTTACTTTCTATTCCTTTGCTCCAAGATTCTCAATTCCTGTTTGTCTTTGAGTATAAAAGTCTAATCACAGAAGAAAAACAACAGTATTTGCACAGAACTCTCACAGGGCTTCAAAGATAAACCCTATCTTTTGGGTTTGGCAACAGGAAAAATTTAAGGGACATGGAATTTACACAGTTGATTGTTAAACAGTATGCAGATGACAATATATTCTGTAGGGAAACTTGGTACTTACCAAATCACAATACTGTGTGTCTTAGTTACTTTTCTTGTTGCAGAGACAAAATAACAACATCCAAAATTTTAGGAGGAAAGGTTTATTTAGCTCACATTTTGTAATGATTTAAGTCTGCAATTGGCTGGCTCCAAGGCAAGGTAGCATGGCAGACAGGCATTGCAAAGGAGACACATTCACGGCAGGCAGAATGTAGTACACCAGCAAGGAAGTGACCACAGCTCTTTCTATCCCTTACATGTTATTCTGGCTACTTACATAGCACTAGCACCCTTAATTTTAGTGCCCTTGATCCTAGTATTGCATCATAAATCAATCAAATGTTTTATGGAAAACTACCTCTAAAAAAGCCTAACATATGACTCCATGGACTTTGAAGGGACATCTAAACACAACCCATAACACTGTCCGTATTCTAAATTTTCTAGCCAAAAACAACACATAAATTCCCAAAAGAGCTCAAATATCCATTCAGAGATTTCAATATTTAGGACATATCCTTATTCTCAGGGAATGACAACTATCTAGGGATCAGATTCGGATTATCTGCAATCTCAGCCCCACTGGCACCAAATAACCGCTTCACTCTTTCCTCAAAATGACTGGCTTCTGCTGAACCTGGACACCTAATTTTGCAAATAATGGCAACTTTATATGGGACTGTCAAGTGCTCTATTCAAAACCCCTTAAAATGGACAGAATTGACCAACAGTACTTTTCAGGAAATAAGGAATGCCCTCACACAACTTCCTACATGGGAAACACCAGATCTCAGAATTTTTATTTCTTCAAAGCAGAGAGTAGAGGAGTGTCCCTAAGACTGTTGACTCAAAACCTTAGCCCTGAGTCCTGCCCAGTAGAATTTATTGCAAGAAAATAAGTATCTGTTGGATGGTCATCTTGCCTGAAGACAATAACCATCACAGTTACAGTTTCAAAAGAGCTACAAACTGACTTTAGGACAAAAAATTAGAAGACCTTACTCCCAATCCAAGCAAGGCCTTACATGAAACAACATTTCATTTGTGGTTCATAGGAAAATACCTTATCAAGTGCCAGACCAGGCTCTTAGAGGCCACAGATATTAGCATAAAGATTTTCACTTTGGTGAATCCTGCCTCATAGATGCCTGTGGTGTCACAAGTTAGTCAGTCTTGTGAACAAGTGATTTTTCAAATGTATACAAGTAGACAGGATATCAGTGATCCTTCCCTCTAAGAACTGAGGAGGAATGCTTTCTTGATGTTTTTCAGCTTTGCCCAAGAGGGACATAAAGAGTGGATCATGGGATGTTTAGTTTACATCAGGTCATTGAGGCCAACCCTCTACCTTGCAGAGCCTCCACTTAAAAAGCAGAGCTCATCACACTTACTCAGCCATTGATAATTGGAAAAGACAAGAAGCTAAATATTTACACAGGCTTGAAATTCGCCTTTCTAGTGCTACATTTGTGAGGAAAGATGCTACAAAGGAAAGATCACCTGTATTTTCACAGGAACATGGCTAGCAGAAATCATTGAGCAAGTGACCCAACCTTGCTCTGTCTTTACCTAAAATAATGCAGGCCACCTCTTTTGGTAGAGCCCATACAAAGAAGGACATATCACACAGAGCAAAAGAAATTAGAGTTCACTCACATCCCAAAAAGTGGAGGGGTTAAACAAAGATTGATTTTCACTGACTCACTGGTTGGATTAAGGCTTTCACTACCACTTCAGAAAAAACTACAGAGGTAGGTGAAGTAGCCAAGGAAATCATCCCTCAGTTTGGACTACCACCATCCACTCAGGGTAAAAATGGGTCCTCTTTTCACACTAAGATAACTCAAGAAATAACAGAGCTTTAAGAATAAAATACTGTCTACACTCTGCATAAAGACTTCAGTGTGTTGAGATGGTCTAAGTGTCAAGCAGACTCTGAAATGGACTCTGATAAAACTTCGTCAAGAGACCTGAGACTTGGCTCTGGTTACCACCAATATCCCTCGTGAGAATTCAATACACCCCAAAGACCAGGCTAAATATGAGTCCATGTGAGATGCTATATGGGGAGGGCTTTTATACCTTGCAGTTCAGTCACAGAATCTCAGGATAGTGACGTTTTTCAGTATCTCATCTATCTGGGCTGAGTTCAACAATCTATCCAACACTGTGGCAATAAAACCACTACAAGCTCCTGACCCTGGGAATCCAGTTAACATCTTTGTCAGGTGCCAAGTGGTTAATATCTGCAAGAAAGGGAACTATTGAAAACCAGCTATTTGAGTCATTCTACCACCTCCAAATTTAGCAAGTGTGGATGGATGGATGAACTTCTCTCTAGGATCAAGTCATCTCTACCAGAGACAAGCAAAATGACAAAAAACAAAACAAAGAAAAAAAGTGGTTAAAAAAGACCAAATATTTCTGCAAATCCATCAAAGACTCAAGTTCCTTTTCAAAAGAAGACAAAAAGATCCAACCACAAATAAACTATCTTTTATCAAGTGCAAATAAGCATGTTTTTAAACTATTGACATAAAGTGCTTAAGCTGATTATAGTTTAGACTACTATGCACTTCAATCTTGACCAATTCAAAAGCTTTGTGTGCAATGTACTGTTACAGGGAGACTTGATTGGATTATGCTTGGGTAGAAGCTAAGTTTCCTCTAGCTATCACCATGAGCATCAGAATATAAGTGGACATTTATTTTAGGCTTAGGCTTTTTCTCTCCATTCTCATCTGGTTATTTCCTGCTTTACTTTGGCTCACTCTCTGATGCTACACATTATTTCTTTGCTCCATTAAAAATCATAGCGTGGCTTATAAAATCCCTGTTCTTGCCTTGATTTGCTCTATGATATCTATGGTTAGCATGAAACCTTCTATTACTCTAAACTTTTTTCTTCTGCTGCTCACTTGAAAGATCTCATAGTCTCTTAAAATCCAATAAGCAATCTCTTATCAAGTTATACCTACCTTTTCTCCCTACTGGACTAACCAGACTCACCCTGCAAACCCTTCTGAATGGATTCTCTATAAGGAATATTTGCATCCTCTTGTCCAGTGGAAACCTCACATCTCAGAATTTATATCTCCCTCCAATTTTCATATATAGGCAAATTAAGACTACTTACTCATGAAAGCTACGTTTCTGGCTCAGTGATTTCAAATGTGTCCCTTGTCACTTGACCTCGCATCTTTATCCAGGCCCTAGACCATTCTAATAACTCCATTTTTTGAGAAGTGTCACTCACTGTAACTACCTATGTCATAAACCACAAGTCTATAGGCAGCATTCTTCTCCAGCACAAAAGTTTCTCTAAACCTATCCAGTATCTATTTCCTACTTCAACTATTCCACCAACCATGTGAGATAAAAGTCTGGCTTCTTTCAAGGAATACTACCCTCTCCCCAAGTCTCTGATCTCAGTTCCTGGCTAACTGGGGTCAAGTGCTACTCCAACCACTCACTGCTGATCCATCGCTTCCTTTTCAAACGAAGTTGTTTTTTCTCCTTGACTCTGAGACAGTATGTATTTCAACAAAGTAAGACCCATGATGTGTGGGGACTATGTCATTCAAAGCAAAGTTGAGACAAGTAGCATAGATATGATTAGAGAGAAGTGATGGACTTTCTTTAAACATACTTTTTGGGCTAAATCCACCTGCAAAGTTAAACATTAGCCCAGGACAAAAATATCTAAATCTAAATACAAAGGGAGTATGTAACAAGAATACCCAGTTTCTACACTATGTATCTGGGGGTGCATCCAGAGGTCTTCAGTGACACTTGGCGAACCCCTGTCTTAGATACCATGTCCCTGACTATGCAATTTTGATCCTCCCTCACAGTGGTTTGAGTGCCATGACAGTCTCTCCTAGGACCATAAAATGCTAAACACTCTACCATCCTATGTAGGGTCAAAGTCAGACAAAATCGAAGTGATTTCACCCTTTACACCTAACACCCTCAGGGACAAACCTCACTGAGGCGGTGAGTGCTCCGGGTGGCCCTCTCCCACACTGTGGAGTATTTGTCCACTGTCATATAAACGTCTTCTCCTCTTGTGTGTCCTGCTCAATTCAATATTCAGTGCACCAAGACCTGAACAAAATCTCGGACCTGGTAACAAAAATGCGTAGCATTATGTATAATTCTTTCATGTGTTCTCTTCACTCCAGACCAACAAATAAACCACCCTTCTCCTCCATATTTTGCCAAGTCTCTTTTCTTGTTTTCATGGTATACACTATGCCTATCAGAAGTATTTGAGAAACCCTCTCTCTGTAAAATAGAGCTGGCCATGATGTAAAATGAATTAAAACATGGGGTCATATAGCTACAGAACACTAAGTAAATAAGACAGCATAATTCTATGTTCAGATTATAGAAATTACTGTCATAGCTTTCTCTCTGCACCTCTGAGAAACAGAAAAAATATCAAGCAAAACAGCTTTCCCACTGGGCTCTCAGGCTGGGAGCAACGGCTTGCTCCCACATCAACTTCAAGTCCATGAATAGGTAAAAGAATTAAAGAGGTGGGTAGAGTGCTCAAAAAGTCATGGAAATTTGATTCAGAAGAAAAAAATAGGTTAATAGAACATTTATATATTAATTTCCTGAGAATTACCCTTAAAGATATTTTGGATGAAGGAAGAACATTTTATTTTTGTCAATACATTTTAAATGGAGAACCAGAGATGGTGCTGAAAGGAAGATTATTCTTCATCTTATTTGTGTTCATTATCAGAATTACTACATTGCTTTTGACACCTAAAGCAGATGGGGTAAACAGAAACCCAAGTCAATAGGTGCCATGGTTAGAAACACTGAGACACTGAACTTGACAACTGCAGGAACACTGACCAGAGGAGACTGCAGGCTTGCTTCAGAGCCAAGGGTGCAAAGCTTAGAATCAGAAAGCTGGAATTCACATTCTGGCTCCAAATTGGATTTACTGCATAATCCTGAATAAGTTAATTATCTTTCATAAGATGTAGTTTGTCATCCCTGAAGTAAAAGTATACAGACTTATTTACAAAGAACTGAGATAATATAAGAATGTACAGTTCCAGCTCTCTCTCTATTTGCACTTAATAAATGTTTATTTCATAGTTAGAGATGTTTGATCTACAGAGTGCTCAAGCTTTCTGAATTTTTGAAGGAATAGTATCAAGAAAAATATTCATTCATAATAAAGAGTCCCTTTTTCTTTGCCAACTATAGTTATATTTAACAGACAGACAGGTGTAAACATACGTACAAACCTCCTCCAAAAGTTACTCCTCCTGGGCGTTTTGTAAAATGATTATAAATAAAACCATACAAATGTAAATTTAATTTATATTAACTCTGACTTTAAATTTTCACTAATGCCTAACACATTGAGATATCTGGATGCAGATACTGTAAGTAACTTTTTTAATTTGAAAAAAAAGTTTGTAATTTATTGAAAAACTAAGTAAAAGAAAATTCCACTAATTAAAGAAAGGACAGTACATTTTTATACTGAAAAATATTCTGCTGCACTACTTGGAAATTAATTTATTTCTAATCAATACTTCATTCATCAAATATTTATGCTTGGGATATGTGTGTTCCCTATGACATGATTCTTCAATATATCCTAAATGTCTACAGATTTGCTCTAGCATTTCCTGCTGTTATCATTCACATTTCTTAATTATTAACACCATGAGAAAATATGTATACTGCTTCTTACTCTACAAATTAAGAAGCATCATCTTTCAATATACATACATATAGATTAGCATTCATTATGTTCACAATACAGTAACACCTTGGTTCATGAATGGTTCTGCTAGAGAACAATTCAGTTCACAAAGAGAAGCATCTGGCAAAATGTTAGGCGAAAATTTGCTTCCCTTACTGAACTCAATGGGGTGACAGGCAGGACCCCAGCTGTTTTCCCCAGAACTGTGAAAAGAATTGAGGCAGTGAGCCAAGGTACCACTGTACATCATTTTATACCTTAGCTGCACAAAGGATTTGCTATCTGAGAATTCAAGAAAAAGACAACATAATCTTTTGAGGAAAAAGTATACAACTTTTGCAGAGAGAGACCCAGAGGGGTTGGGATATTGCTGTCACATGCAGTAGGTTGTGATGTTTGAGACATATTTGGAGAATATAGAGTGCATATTTAACAACAAAAAAAGGTTGTTTCTCATTTTTAAAAGTATAAAATGTAACAATAAGTAGTAGTTTGTAATTTGTATATAGGACTATTTAATTTTATTTAAGCCAAAATAGCTCCTGTAGCATTTCAACATCAGAGATTGTCCGGGCAAGACCAGGAAGAAACCTTGACGTATGTGACTCCTAGTCTAGGCATCTACAAATGTTAACTCTGCTCCTGAGGGGAGATGAATGCTGCTGCACAGTGTCCTACTGATGGATTCACAGAACGACTTTGGCAGCTAGTTGTGCTATTTTTGGTTTTGATGGTTTGTGCCAAAATGCATTCATTTTCAGAAAGGTGCTTTTCAAAATGAGTTGCTACATCCCTTATCTGCAGAATCCATTTTAAAAGGAAGAAAATTTACATGGTAAAATACAAAGGATATTTGATATGTATCTTTGGAAAGATTAAGTAACTAAATTTACATTTTAATTGTTTAGAAAAGCCTTCTAAATTAATGACACTGATTTTTCATCTGATTGAGATATGATTCCAAGTTTTCTAGAAATATGTACCCAGGTTATACAGCAAACCAATGCAAATAATTTATAAAAAGTTATTTTTATGTAAAAATCTATTTATTTTTTGTTTCTACAAGCTAAATTTAGATCAACTTGGAGTTATACAGCTATTCCTAAGTCATATTTAGCACTGGTTTTAAATTGTGATATAAAAAGTTCTGGGTCTCTAGAGTAGAGAGTAGAGAAAAATTGATAAAAAGGACATTGGTAAGGAAGAAATGCTACTGTCACAGAGTTTCTAGACACTAACAGAGCTTTTACTTATAAACATAACATTTTGTATGAAAAGCTAAGTGTTAGTTAGAACTACTGAGAAATATTACTAATACTGACTTGTACTATTATGTGTGAATGGTCAGATTACCCTGAAAGTAAATTTAGAGTAACTGAAAGTTTGTGTAAATTGAGACACAAATTATTAAGAAGAAAATGAAGAGTAAGACTGATTATTTTTATTTTGAGAGTGTAAAAGTCTTCTATCTAGTAATTTTGTGTAAGAATAAGAGAAGTAGACAATGTACTGCACAGTAAGATGTTAACTGATGCTGTGACCTTGTGATCTTGTTAACTCATGACCTTGTGACCTTGAACAATCCATTTAACCTGATAACCTCAGATTCCTTACCTGTCAAGTAAGAACTAAATGAGTTTCTATAACATAGGTTCCTGAGACAGTATGTCATTAGTGAATTATAATTATTAATATAAAAAAAGAATCATTTTAATTATTCATATCATCCAGTTAATAAGGAAAACACATATACATGACTAGATAATTTATTTGTATACAATATAGGTTTGAGTGAAACTTTACAAAGCAGAGCGAAAGCATAATTGAAAATGTAATATTTCAATTAAAATTAATCATATTAATATAAATTACTATTTTACTCTTCAACTGGAAGTTGGTCTTAATTTCTTTTATGCTTTATTTGGTATTTAATAGTTTTTTAAACCTTAATAAATTGTTAAACTCTTTCATGACTTAACATCTTTTTGAGAACATCTCAATTTTATTAATATATTCATTTGATCAATATGAACATTTTACAACTGTAATTCTGCTATCTAGTTAACAAGGAGAGCTAATACATTCTCTAATTTTTCATATTTATTGAGATTCTTATTGGAATGTAATGTTATCATATCCTTAAGTTCAGTCTATCTTAAAAATTTTTGTACCTTCAGTGGCATGAAGAGATTGTGAAAAACAAAATTTTTCCAATAAATGATGACCTATCATATGTTAACACGTGTAAACACAAATATATATGTACACATGAAGTACATGCGTATCATCAATTTTTAGGGACTCAAGATGTAAGACATACACACAATGCACATGCCTTTTTATGATATTTTTACAACTTTCCTACCTGCCATTGAAATATATGAAAATTCTAAACATGTTTCTGTAAAGCAGTACACGTAGACAGTCAAAATAATTAAGACCTAGAGCTTGTCCTGAGGTTGCTAACTACTAAAGATGAGATGGCAAGAGGAAAAATTGTTGGGATCATTATGTCAAACTTTCGGGAGGACATTGTTAAACGGTAACAGAGTTCATTCTGAGCCAAGAAAGACTGCAACAAAAGATTCAGATTCAGATATACTTGAAGGAAATTTTTCTTCTGAGATAAGTTGAAGATAGGTGTACTTTTCTTCATAGTGAGTCATGATATTATAAATAATAGCCGTGGATTCACCAATAGAAAACTGTGATTGGCCCCATGGACAGTACTGTAGGACAACACGAGGCTTGAGTTACGGTGTCCAGGTCTCATTTATAAGTCTGAAGCTGATACAAAGATGAAGCTGCTGTTAATTAAACTGGCTCCAATCAGAGACACAAGTTCAAATTTCACATATTTCCTCTTATATGAGGAAAGCAAAACACAGCTAAAAAGCAAAATAAAGGACAGATAATGAGATGTAGAGCGATCTATTTCAAATGTAAGGGGGAAGAAGAAATGAACGAGGGGAGAGAAATAAAGGGGAAAAGATTTAAGAAGAAGAATCAAATTAAAAATGGTAATAGGACTTTTTCAAGTGGGAAGAGATTTAAGAGTCGAAGAGGGCGGGGAGGGATAGGAGGGGGAAGGGGCTAAAATCAGACTAGGAACAAATTTCCAACATAAATGTAATCATTATGTATGGCAAGTATGTAGTAGTAAAAACTGCATTAATAAAATAAAAAATAATAGAATTCTCACCATGTTCATGAGATACTTGAAAGTAAAGGATATTTACTTTCCATATGATACCCAGAAAAAAAGAACAAGAACATTGATAATTCTCAGCGAAAAAGGAAACATTAAATTTCATGGCAGTGAAACCCAGTCAAATGAATGATCCAGGGAAGGGTAAGAGCCTGAGGTAGCCATACAGCCCTTCAGTCAAAACTTATTTTTCTGAATTGAGTAAAGAAAATGACAAAAAAACACATGTTTTACTTCAATTTTTGAAGAAGGACATAAAATTTCAGTGACCTGAGTATAAGGTAGCATATCCCAAATCATAACCAAAAATATCTTGTAAATAGATCCTCATTAAATGAAGAGTAATCATCCTCTTATAACTCTGAGGCACAAATTAATAATTCAGTGATTCTTTGTTCCCAAATGATTCTATTTTCTATCACTGCCATAATCATAATTTGAAACCTATTATTCCTTAAAAAATCTTTTTAATTATATTCTTTTCTAGGGAAATTATGCTGCTTGTGCCTTTAAAAAGGCAAAGCAAACATCTTAATTACCGAATTGTCTGATGAGTTTGTGTGCTTTGTTTTGCTACCCACTTTAGAATACTTAGTTTTTCATTTAGGTTTAATGTACCTATATGCGTGTGTGTGTGTGTGTGTGTGTGTGTGTGTGCGCATGACTGCACAGCCATGTGTGTGTGGCTGTGAAGACGCAATGCAAGCCTTCAGAATGAGCTAGGACCACAGCCTATTTTATTTTTATTTATTTATAATTTTCATTTCAAAATAGGATCTTTCTAAATTTCCTAGGTTGGGTTCAAACTTACTTTCCTCCTGCCTCAGTCTCCCAGAGGGCCATAATCACAAGTTTGTGCTACCAGCCCTGCTTGCGTTGTTAATTACTATGATACTGTCACTTAACTTTCAACAGAATTTTTCCTTTTGTTAGCAGGACAATAAAAAAAACCCTTAAATAACTGTTTAGTTGACCTTTATGATCACTGATTTTAAAGTTCAATCCGTCATTTATATTTAGACTTTTTTGCCAGTTGTTCTCTCCACCTCTGTGTTTCATTAAGAGGAAATGGTAGGAGTTCCTTAATATCAATAGGATCTGCTTGGGCATTGCTATAAAACACTATGATTTGCTCCTTTTTTATATCTAAAATGAAAGGACTATTATTGGCTTCGAGCATGAATTCAATTTTTGTTGCCATTTCCCTCTCTCTAGTTTAAATGCTTTATTTTGAAGATGTGCTATTTTCAACAATCATTTTTTTTAATTTAACTGATAAAGTTCTTCCACTGAGAGTTTTTTTTTTAATATTGTCCCTTTTTCTTCCCTGAGTGCATTTCTCTGGCAGGCATAGAAAAATCAATGTATTAATCTTTTTCTTTTTCCTGTTTTTCACCATTTTTCATTGAATAACAATTACTATCCTAAATGTCAAGAACTCAGATAAAATTTCAGATGGAACAGGGCAACTTCACACAACTAACTTAAGCTATTTGTTGCAAAATAATTTATTTAAATAGCTGACTAGGTCTATAACTACTAAATACCTCTGAGATTTATCATCTACTTTCTAGATAATTTCAATTTAATGAAGTTTGTTATCCATGTAGATCATAACAAATCCCAAATATGTGAAAAACATATCTGGCAATAGATATTAAACTGAAGATTTCTGGACAGCAAATGACTTATGAATCATTTCCATGAACTTTTAAGTACAGTTATGTATATAGTGAACTTACAGACCTTCATAAATGTGTAAAATCTCTAGATTTATGTTCATAGCTGTGTTTGAGAATTTTTCCTAAATTTAATCAATGAAGATTGTCAGTGAGTAATCAGAATATTTGATTATTGTTTTAACATTCATATTTATCTACTTTCGTAAGAGAATTTAAAATGTTTCATTCAAGTTAATGATGTTAACTTTTATTGTTTTCTTTTTAAATTTATTTCTAAAAGTCAGTCATAAATTCCATGCTTGTTTGTATGTGTACATTGTATAAATCATTGCTGAGGGTCCAGTTCCTTAGAAATTCTTGTATTGACATCTATGCAAATAACGTGATTTTGAATGGTTTTGTCTTTTGAGGAATTCACTCTTCAGTAAGAAACTCTTCAATTTTGATACTAATATTACTTGGAAAGCATTAAAAACTAGGAGGTTTCAGTTCTGACTTCTACTAGTAAATCTGGATTCCACCAGAAAAACTTCAGTATACTTGTCATAGTTGTGATCAGTGCTACAAGCTTTTTGAAATCAACAGATGTAATTTTACAAATAATTTAAACAGTTTAAACTTACAACAAAAGTAGTAGGAAAGTACAGAGATATCCTACATACTATTTGCCCCTACATACGCATAATTTCCTCCATTTTCAACATTCCCCACAGGGTAGTGTAATTTGTTAAAATTGGTGAGAGTTTCTTGAGTATTACCCAAATCCAGGTCACATTAAGGTTCTTGCTTTGTGTTACACATGCTACTGGATCGGAAAAATGCACAGTTGTATATAGTTAACACTATTGTGTTCTACACAGAATTTTAAATATCCCGAATATCTGCTATATTGCATCTAATCATTCATCCTTATTCTCAGTCCTTGACAGCTACCAGTCACTGTACTATCTCCATACTTTGGTCTTTTCTATCATGTTATATGACTAGAATCATACAATGTATATCATTATCAGAACTGCTTCATCCTTTTATTAAAGTGCATGTGTTTCCTCCACATCTCTTCATGGATTAATAAATCTTCTATATTAGCACTGAATTCTGTTGCATTATCCAGAATATAGTTCAGTTGACTTGTATGTTTACCTACAACTAAGGTCTTGTTATTTCCAGTTTGGCTTTTTTTTTTCTTCAAATTGGTAGCACACTTTGAATATCTATCAGTAATGAATGAAATTTCCTGTCATTCCCACCCTCAGCAGTATTTGGTCTTCTCAATTTTCTGAATGTTAACCATTCTAATAGATGTGTTGGTATATCTTCATTGTTTTAATTTGCATTTCCCTAATGACATATATTGATATTTTTTGTATGCTTATTTCATGTATATCTTCTTTGACAAGTAATGTGTTGAGGTTTTTGGCTCGCTTTTTGCTAGGTTATGTGTCTCCTTGTTGGTTGCTTTGTATTAGAGACGTCAGTAAATTCCAGCTTATCAAAGCTTTTTCTTTCACATATTATGTGGTGATGTTTCAAAAATGTGATGTCCAAACACATGGTCACCTAGTTTCTCATATGTTGTCTTCTAATAGATTTATAGTTTTGTGTTTTAATACAGCTAGCTCTTTGATCTACTTTGATTTATAGGTTGTGAAAAATATAAAGTATGTATTTATTTTTTATTTACTTAAAAATCTGTATTTAGATTCTGTTTTGTTGTTATTTATGGATATCAAGTTATCCCAGAACAATTTGCTACTAACATTATCGTTTTGCATTGTATTGCTTTTGCTCCTTTGTTAAAGGTCAAAGACTTACATGAATCTGTTTCTTGCCTCTTATTCTGTTTTACTGATCATTTTGGCTATTACTTTATCGTGCTGTCTTGATAGTCTGGTTTATTTTATATCTTGAATTACCCAATGCCAGACCTCTGATTTTGTTCTTCTTCTATACTGTGCTGGCTCTATCAGGTCTCTTACTTTATCTTGTAAACAGATTCTTATATTGTTAATCTCTGCAAAATAGTTTGCTGAGATGTTGGTTTGCATTCCATTGAGTTTTTGGATCACATTGGAAAGAATGGATCTCTTGACAACCTTGAGACTTCTGATCCATGAATATGAATATTTCTTCATGTATATATTTGATTTAATTTCTTTCATCAGTTTTATAATTTTCTTCAGGTGCATCTATACACATTTTATGAGATTTATTCCTAAATATTTTATTTTGGATGGTTTAATTTGAATGCTATTGTGTTTAATTTTGTAACTGACTTTTTAATACTGATTTTGTAACCTGCAAACTTATTAAAATTGCTTCAGTTCCATGAAAATTTTTTTGATTTTTAATTACATTTGCAGGTGTATTATAAATATGCATAATGACCATATTCATCATAGGAAATTTACACATGCATAAATTGTATCTTGATTCTTCTTTTTTTCCCCTTTCCTTCGATCCTTCTTCACTCCCTCATTTACAAGAACTGTGTTTCCAGTTTTACTTTTTTTTCACTTTTACCTTTGCTTTCCTTCCTTACCCCCCTCCCTTCCCTAGTTCTCCTTCCCATTTGACCATTTACTTCTTATTTCACAATATTTATTATACATTTTGAGTCTTTAGCTTTTGGTTTCTCACACCAGAGAAACGATGTGAGATTTACACATGCACATTCAATTTATTTCAGTTGTGAATACTGTCTCAAGGTGCATCCACTGGATCAAAGGTCTAAATATTAAAACGGAAACACTGCATCTTCTGGAACATAGAATAGTTGAACTCTCGAAGACATAGTGTAGGCAAAGACTTCATGGACAAAACTCTGATTGCACAGAAAATATCATAAAAAATGAAAAATTGGTATTTCATTTATTAAAAACTTGTTCACCCAGCAAAATAAATCATCGACAGAGTGAAAAGAAAACATAGAGTGAGAAAAATTTTGCCAGCTGTTCCTCAGACAATAGTCTAACACCTCGAATATATAAAGAACTCAGAAAAGATCAGGTCCTAAAACTTAAAGATCCTGTACAAAATGGCCATCCGAAATGAATGCATAATTCTCAGGTGAAGAAACAGCATTAGCAAATAAATTTATGAAAACATGTTCAACATCACTGGTCATTTAAGAAACACAAATTAAAACAACACTGAGATTCCATCTAACTACATAAAGAATGGCTATCATCAAAAATCAACCAACAACAAATGCTAGAAGGACTATGGGGTAAACACTACCATTGGTGGGAGTGTTGACTGTTTCCACCACTGTGGATATGGGTATGGAAATTTTTAACTACAGGTCCCTTCTGACCTACCAACTCCTCTTCTTGATATCTTCCCAAAGGATTAAAAGCATTATGCCACAGCCATATATACACACATACACACCCGTGTTTATTGTAGCATAGATCATAATAGCTAAATCTTGGAAATGTCAATCAACTGATAAATGGATAAAGAAGATATGGGGCTTGTTTGTACATTGAAGTAATACTCTGCCATGAAGAAGGATAAACTTGAGACATTTCTTGGTAAATGAGTGTACCTTGAGACCATATTCTTAGTTGCATGAAATTTTAAAAAATCTATTGTGTTAGATTTTTGTATGTGTCAATCAATATCATTAAGGAACAAAGACAGTTCTATTTTTTCTTTCTCCAACAGAGTGCTCTTTCACTTTTACAGATTTTTTGTCTTATTACACTACCTGGAATTTTCAGGATGATTTGACTAAGAGTTTGGAAAGAGGAAACATCTTTGTTTTGACCTTATTTACTTAAAGATTCTAGTTTACTATAATTAAGTGTAATGTTAACTAAAGTATGGTATTAGATATTCTTTATCATGTTGAGAAAATGTGCCCTATTCAGAGATCACAGATGCTGTTATGACATGGTGTTGGATTTTGTCAAAAGCTTTTTCTGTATCTATTGATATGAAGTTTGAATCATTTTCTTCGCTTGTTTTTTTGTTTTTGTTTTTGTACCAGGGATCAAACTCATGACCTTGTGCTTGCCAGGCAGGCGTTTAAGCCACTGAGCTAAATCCCTAGCCCCTTCTTTGCTTGTTAATGTGGTGTGTTGTATTAAATATTTGAATATTAAATCAGCTTAATGTATCCATGATAAATCCAATTTGATTATGGCATTTTTGATTATGGTATAATTATTTCTGTTTTAAGTTGGATCTGATGTGCTTGTATATTCTTGAGAATATTTGTGTCCATATATTCAGGATAAATATTGTTTGATAATTTTCTTTTGATGCCTTCTCTGGTTTATGTATTAGTTTAATGCTGGCCTCATAGAATGAGTTAAGATGTCCTGTTCTTGCTTATGACATTTGAAAACAATTATAAAGAATTAACATAACTTTTTCTTTAAATGTTTATTAGGATTCACCTGTGGACTCATTTGGGCTTAGTACTTACTGTTTTGGGAGGTTACCTATTGCTTCAAATTCTTGAATAGATATAGGCCTATTTAAATTGTCTTTTTAGTCTCTAGGTGGTTTTAATGTACTGGTAATATTGAGACCTACAGATAATGAAAGATATGTAGCCAATACATAGCTCTCATACAAAATTTTACAACTGAGAAACCTGACACTTTTGGCTGAGAAGATGAAAAGAACTTCACCAAAGACTCTGAGTTGAAACTCAAGTGAGGACCTTGCCTTTAGCTGGCAGACACAGCCATTCTTAAAGTAGCTCCCCGAGAGCAGGAAGCATCTGTGCCTGCTGCACTGAGCGTGCTTGGGCAGAGGGACAATGTGAAGGTGGAAAATTAGATTGACAACAGAGAGTGGCTTCGTCTCCGATCACTCAGCAAGTAGAAAGGGACCCCTAAAGTTTTAGCCATACTTCTGTATTTTATTTTTATTAACCCTAATAATACCAGGTGGATTCAGGAACAAATGGGACAAAAACAATTAGCAGGCATGAAGAACGGTGCTAATAGCCTGAATAAGATCAATTTCAAAAGTGTTTCAGAAAACGGATCACTCCTTTGTTTAACAACAAAACTTTCATTGAAGGACTATGTTTGTAGGCAAGGCAAGGCCTGTATTTGGTGAGAAGTATGGTGGGGCCTGGTAATACACTAGTGAATGAAACACAGTTTCTGCCAACAGGATTTGCAGGGACAGGAAAACTGTGCTGTGGGAAATTTGAATGAGCAAAGGCAGAGTCAGAGCTACTGAGTGAAACTAAGGGCAAAAGAAATATAATAGCCAGTATTTGTTCAGTGTTTATTTATATTGGACCCTTAGCTATTGTTGATTTGACTGTTTGGTAAATCATAGATCAATCTTCTGAAGTTACATTTTCATGAATTATAACAAAATACTTCAGGAAAACATTTTTCAGGTTTCCTTAAAGTCTTATTTCCAGGTACATTCGAGCAAATGATACTTTAGGGAGAAATTGGAGATCAACAAGTGAAGCAAAATCATGTTTTTTACACTAACTTTCCTCTGATCTAGCAGGGGCAGAATGATGATCCTGAATTTCTTTATAGAAACTCAAGCCATTGTATTTTCCATTTCAGGTCTTGGAGGAATATATCCACATCTTATCCTTAAGCCCTAGGAAAGAAGTGGTCTCTATTATGCTAATATCTAGATTAGTTACCGTCCTGTTGTCTTTTCAGCTCTCATCATATCTATCTAACAAAGGACCTGTCTTAAACTGCTGTTGTTATGATTGATTTAGGTTTCAATTTCTTCCTAGGACTTCAAGTGATACACATATATGAAATCATCTGATTGTCCCAACAATATTATGCAGTACATACTCTCCTGTATGTTCTATACTTATAGATAAGGTAAGTGAAGTGTATTTTGTATCATATTCTATGATTGTGCCCTCTCATATACATGTGTCTCAAAAAGATTCTTGTTCCTAAGTATAAGCCGTGGTAACAAAAGTATGTGTGATAACTAGGTTCTATAGTATAATTTATTTTTCATTTACATAATACTGTTTTAAGTAGTTAATTAGGTACCTTGGATCCTTCTGTCAATATCTGATCATCTTTTAAGGCATCCACATCCTTCACTGAATTTACCTAATCAATTCAGAATTGCAGAAAAACTATAACATAAGATTATTTTTTCTTAATGCATTCATTTACAGGTCATGCATTACCGTGGCCAGAAGTAGATACCAAACTATGTAAATGTTAGGGGTCTTAGATTTATAATCTACTGTAGGTGTTCAGGATGAAAATGAAGTGAGTACAGGACTCTATAGATTGTCTGCCCTAGAAGGACTCGTTTTGATGGTCTTTACTGACTAAATGTGGCCATAATTTCTTTCCCATTCATTCAATTAAGAGGTGAAGCATATTTCCTGCATTTTCACATCTAGACTGAGTTTGAGTTTTGGCTAACAAAATCTGACAGACATGATTCTGTACTGTATAGACTTTAAAATGATGCCCAGGTTGTTATTCTAGGAATAGAAATAACATAGAGGAGTCTTGGAAATTGGGACACTATGATAGAGAGAAAATATGTGGAGCCTCAGTCTACAATCAACGCCAAGATATCAGATATACACGAAGCTATCTCAGTGAAATTGAGTTGGTAATTCCAACTGACATCAGGTAGAAAACAATTGAGCATTTGACCCACAGAATGATAAAACAAAAACTGCTATTTGTAAAGCACAAACTTAGTCATTGTGCTATGCAGCAAAATGAAATTGAAATCACTAAATATAAATTGACTTAATTTTTTTTAGCACATATAGAATACTCCTTCCTTCTGTAAAAAGACAACCATAGTCCCATTCAAATGGTGTCTTTTGTTAAAATATATATGGTTCCTTATCATCCTAAGAATCTGGCATGAATTTAGAGATTTATAATGTGCTATTCCTTAGCTCATTCCATCACAGTCTATTTTATTTTAGTTTATTAAATGGCAGGTCACATGACCCATTTAATTGCTTTCATGACCCACTAATATTAGATCATAAACTACATTTTGAAAACACTGTCTAACACTACACCTCTTATCATAAAACTGATTCATTAAGTTCTGTCTGCCTTGAGAAGGACAAGTGAGAGAAAGAAGAAACTATTATTTTAATCAGGGAACTACATGAAGAGAATTTCATTTTAGAATCATATTATTGCAATTGATTGGCAAGAAAGAAGGTTGGTGGGAAGTTTTCTGATAAAAAGAATCAGGAGAAATTTAGATGATAATTTTCATAAGAAGGAAAGATATAAAAGTAGATAAATTCATAATTCTGAGTTCCTTTCTATTAGCTAGAGAGGAACATGAGTATCTATCCACTCAATCTGAAGTGACTGGTGCAACAAGCCCTATTTAGATTTTGATGAGAAAACATGAATTATTTTACTTTTTTGAAGTACCTATATAGAGCAGAGAGACCTTTAAAAGTAATTTATAGTGGAATGGTGATGACAATCATGGAACAAAAATAAAACTGTTAAATTGTCAAATATATTTTGTGATTGTAAATGATTCCTAAATGTGTGTGTGTGTGCGTGTGTGTGTGTGTGTCTGTGTAAGTCTCAAGCTGCCAATATAACAGAATTTCAATAAGAAAGTGTGACTAATCACAACCTTCAGGGAACTCTTTACCCAATGGGGACCATAGCTCTTTAGGGGCTATGTTAGCAAATAAAACAAATCGTGTGAGTTGGAAGGATTTGAGTGCATTTGGCAGAGGTTTTTCACTTCCAACAAAAAGTAAGAATTAGTTTTCTTAAGAGCACCTTAGGGTCAGAAAGTACACGGTTACCAAAAACTATGAAATGGTATGCATCATACCATATTTTAAAACTATACACAAAAATTAGTTTTATTCTTAGAAAAATTTTAACAAGAATTTTCCCATTAAAGCTCACTTAATCTAATAATTATATCTCTGTGATTTTCTATGTTCAAAATTATACAGTAGCATCATAGAAAAAGTAGGATATTTTGAAGTGAAATGGCCTGGACAATAATAATATTTTCAATGTAATGCATCATTTAATATAATATAAAATGATGTGATTAATCCATTGAAACTGCATACCATGCTGAGTTATACCAGGACTTTCTGCATAAGATAGTGTATATCATCATACCCCCTTGTTATTGCTACCACGATGATTTATGTACTGGAAACTGTTCAGCTTAACTTGCTATTTTTGCTTTTCAACAAAGAGCTATGCTATGAATCATTTTAAATACTTGGAAATGTACTTAATAAAAATTGTTGCCTTAAGTTTTTTTCTGGATACTTAAGAGGAAAGGTACTAGAATTATAATTTTTACTATTTCTTCAAAGATATTAGAGTAAAAGATATTCAGCATGAGTTGATGAAGGTGAGGAGCCGAATATACAATATTCTTGCAATATACTTGATAGGAAAGGAAGTGTATTTTTTATTATAATTCATACTGGCTTCTGTAATTCAACTGACCACTTACCTTTTCAACACTTTTTTTTTGCACTGTGCTTCCATGTTAACAGGAATCCTGAATATTCTTAATATAGTGATCATTGTAACTTAATTGGATATTTTGTCTATAAAACATGAAATGCATTGCATATCTAGTTTACTTATTTAATTTTGAATAGTTTAATTTAATTCTCTTGAAAATTAAAAGACAAATGTGTTCTGGGATACTTATTTATCCTAAAGTCAATCAAAATTTATTCTATATTTATTGAAAAACCTTAGCTGCATTATCTCATAAGAGACATATTCTGTGATTTCTGCAAAATTCAGTTAAAATTCAATTTCCTAATTTGGTTTCTACATGGATTACACAGATCCTAATCACTATTACTAGGTACTAGATGGTTGTAGTGAATAAGATTTTCAGTAACTGAATTTGGAGTGTATAATTCAAATTTTCTATCAGCATAACACCTGAATACAAAAGCATACAGCCATGAACATGTAGAGACCCTACAGGTGCAAGTATTGATATTAGTTAGAATTATGAAGAACAAAATATGATGAATAACATTAAAATATATTCCCAACTAATTAAAAATGATGACTCCATAAGAATTATACTGACATTCTTGGGGTGATTATTTAAAAAGAATAACTTTAGCAGATCACATTTGTTGAGCACTGACTTTATTCCTGACAGTGGCATAACTACTTTGGATATACTAATTTGTTTAATCTTCAGAAACATTAGCAGAAATGAATAGATGGTAGGGTTGAGATTTTCTTAGTAATCTCTACTTATGAGAAAATGAAAATAGCAAGGCCAGATTAGTAAGCTATGTATCCCTTCAAAAAAATATTAATAATCAATAGTCATTGATATTTATTGATAATTCAGTCCCATGATCTAAAAGTGATATTGAATGAATAGATAAGTATTATCCATTATGATTTTTTATTTATTTAAAATTTTTCTCATTTTTAATTTTACAGTACATAATGGGTGTAATCTTTGTGGCATACTGGTTTATATACATGTCATATCTCAATCCACTTTACTTTTCTTTCCCATCCTATCTCCCATCTCTCCATATTCACAGATCCCAATCCCATATCCACAAGTCTATTTCTTTGTTTCCTATCATTTTTCTTTTATTTTGCTTTTTGAATTATCAATACTTTGGGTTTCTTATATTTAAAAAAACTTACTCATATTTATGCTTCTAGTTTGATTTATGGAGAGTTACAGACTTAAAATGCATCCATTTTCATAAAAATTACACAAATCTATCTATCACTGGATAGTACTCCATTATGTACATACTGTACATTTTTTTCATCCATTCATTTATCGGATGGCACATAGGCCACCTACAAGATTTAGCTATTAAGAGTTGTGCAGTTATAAGTATGGAGTTTTGGTTACTTTTTTTTTCTTTGTTCAGACAAAATACGTGATGTCCAAAATTAGCGGCAGGAAAGTTTACTTAGCTCACAGTTTTGTGGAGTTTATAGTCCATACTCAACTGGTTCTAAGGCAAGGTGATGTGGCTAAGGGGCAGCCATTCATGGTGACCACAAGCAACAAGAGCAAAAAGGCAAAGGAAGAAAAGCAGTCCTCCTTCACTCTCTTACATTGTATGTTGGCTCTGTCCCTGGGCGAGTGTAGCACTCAAACTGCTAATTCCATTGCTAGACAAGGAACCAATCACAAATGCTAGATTCAGCTACTTCCATGATTGCATCAGGCTTGGGAGAGGGCACCTATATACAAAGCTTAACATATGGGTATGCATATGTCACTGTAATGTCTTTAACATTTCTAGGAAGATAATCCAGGAGAAGTAATGATTCAGGAGAAGTAA